>CM044004.1:40158544-40196044 GCA_024085815.1 Flaveria linearis | reverse complement strand
ACGTCTACGTATACGCGTATACGTGTACACGAATACGTATACGTATACGCGTATACCTGTACACGTATACGTATACGTGTACGCGCATACCTGTACGTGTACACGCATACCTGTACGTGTACACGCATACCTGTACGTGTACACGCATACCTGTACGTGTACACGTATACGTGTACGTGTACACGTATACGTGTACGTGTACGTGCAGACGTATACGTATACGTCTACGTGTACACGTATACGTCTACGTGTACATGTATACGTGTATACGTGTACACGTATACGTATACGTGTACACGTATACGTATATACGTGTACACGTATACGTGTATACGTGTATACGTATACGTGTACACGTATACGTGTACGTATACGTATACGTGTACGTATACGTATACTTGTACACGTATACACGTATACGTATACGTGTACGTATACACGTACACGTATAGGTGTACGTATACACGTACACGTATACACGTACACGTACGTACACGTATACATGTACGTACACGTACACGTATACGTCTACGTACACGTACACGTATACGTATACGTACACGTACACGTATACGTGTACGTGTACGTGTACGTACACGTACACGTCTACGTGTACGTACACGTACAGGTGTACGTGTATACGTACACGTATACGTGTATACGTACACGTACACGTGTACGTGTACACGTACACGTGTACGTGTACGTACACGTACACGTGTACGTGTATACGTACACGTACACGTGTACGAGTATACGTAGACGTACACGTGTACGTGTACACGTAGACGTGTACACGTGTACGTGTACGTATACAAGTACACGTGTACGTGTACGTGTACACGTACACGTCCACGTGTACGTACACGTACACGTGTACGTGTACGTCCACGCACACGTGCACGTGTACGTGCACACGTTCACGTGTACGTGTACGTGCACACGTACACGTGTACGTGTACGTGCCCACGTACACGTGCACACGTACACGTGCACGTGTACGTGCACACGTACACGTGCACGTGCGCACGTACACGTGCACGTGTACGTGCCCACGTACACGTGCACGTGCGCACGTACACGTGCACGTGTACGTGCACACGTACACGTGTACGTGTACGTGTACGTGCATACGTATACGTGTACGTGTACGTGCATACGTACACGTATACGTATATGTACACGTATACGTATACGTAGACGTGTACATATACGTATACGTATACGTGTACGTACACGTGTACATATACGTACACGTATACGTGTACGTACATGTATACGTGTACGTACACGTATACGTATACGTGTACACGTATATACGTATACGTAGACGTGTACGTGTACGTAGACGTATACGTGTACACGTGTACGTATACGTGTACGTGTACACGTGTACGTGTACACGTGTACGTGTACACGTGTACGTGTACACGTGTACATATACGTTTACGTATACGTATACGTATACACGAATACGTCTACGTACACGTACGTGTACGTCTACATACACGTGTATGTGTACGTCTACGTACACGTGTACGTGTACGTGTACGTACACGTGTACGTATACGTGTAAGTGTACGTATACGTGTACGTATACGTATACGTCTACGTAGACGTATACGTGTACGTACACGTATACGTGTATGTGTACACGTATATACGTATACGTAGACGTGTACGTGTACGTAGACGTATACGTGTACACGTGTACGTGTACACGTGTACGTGTACACGTGTACGTGTACACGTGTACGTGTACACGTGTACGTGTACACGTGTACGTGTACACGTGTACGTGTACACGTGTACGTGTACACGTGTACGTGTACACGTGTACGTGTACACGTGTACGTATACGTATACGTATACGTATACACGTATACGTCTACGTACACGTACGTGTACGTCTACGTACACGTGTACGTGTACGTCTACGTACACGTGTACGTGTACGTGTACGTACACGTGTACGTGTACGTGTACGTGTACGTCTACGTATACGTGTACGTCTACGTATACTGCTTGTGTGTGTACTACCCACGACCAAACCGAAACTGCCTGAGCCTATTGATATCATCTTATGCTTTATGCTCGTTATTAATGCTTGTCAGTAACTGTCAATAGGTGTTTGACTGTTCATAGCATCCTACCGTTGGGAATATTCATCACACGTGCCTATCATCTGTTCAGTGAGTTTCGTGGCCCCTTTTTACTCTTATAAAACCTTTTCAAATATCTTTAACTTGGGGGAAAAGAATGCTCACCTACTCAACTTGATTTCAGGCACCTTCCCTAGTAGAAGTTGGCTACTACTTCTATGAGTATCTTAACTTGCTTATCTTGTGATTGCTGCTATGTGAACTTGAACTATGTGCTATGTTACCCCTATGTATGACTTAGTGGTATCACCCTACTATGCACTACTACTTGATGTTATGTGTTGATTGATGTTACCTATGGATGCCATTGACCTTGGATGCTCTCGGCTGTGTGGCTCTTCTGTGTGGTTCTTCTGTGTGGTTCTTCTAAGCCGATCATCCACTACAACCATTAATCTCGGTAATTGGGACCTAAGGATTGGTTTGATTGCAACCTAAACGTATGCGCTATGTGGATCTTGCTACGTCACCTTAAACTTATTATGCTATGGAAAACCTTTTTATATATAACCATTAATCCCGGTAATCGGACCTAAGGATTGGTTTGGTTATAAACTATACGTATGCGCTGTGTGGATCTTACTACGTCATTTATAAACTATTTACACTTTGGAATGCTATCTTTACAGCCATCAATTCCCGGATGGAACCGATGAATAGGCTTGGCTGTAGCTATTTATAACTAGTAAAACCGCCTATACATAAGTGTAGCCGCGGTAACTTTTATTAAACTTACTTACTGTTTTCATCTTAACATCTTATATTACTTAAAACCTGCGAAGCTCACCAACAATTATGTTGACCGTTTTGAGCATTTCTTTTCAGGTGAACAAGGTAATTGAAGATCTAGGAGTGCTGCCTTTAGAGGAGACCCTAGGATGCATTTTGTGATTATTACTCTTGTAAAGCTTGAACATGACCTTTTGTATACATGTTCCCGAGTTGTGGGAATTTACATTACAAGATGTCCTTAATGCTTATGTGATCATTTATGTTGTGCTTATGGCTATGCTGTCGTGAACTTTGATTATACACGACACAAGTCTCCATTTGTGTTCGGGTGTCGTCATGACACGCTTGTCATCATATTTTTATTGCTACTCTATCATATACCATGTGTTATGACGATCCCGTCTAGCTCACATTCCCCGTGTTTCCGCTATTAGCGGGGGTGCGACACTATTAAGAGGATGAAGTGGCCGGAAATGAAGAGGTTGGTAATAGAGGAGTACTGTCCGGAAAGAGCGCTTGACAAGATTGAGCAAGAGTTTGTGAGCTTGGAGGCTGGAAACATGACACGTCAAGAGTACACCACAAAATCAATGAAATGGCACGTCTGGTGCCTGACTTGGTGACTCCTGAATCCAAGAGGATCAAGAGGTACATACAAGGGTTGCCTCTGGACATTCGTAGGGACATGGTCACTGCTCGACCCGGTATGTTTAGGTCAGCAGTGGACCTCAGTGGAAGGTTGTACGATCATCGCAGGCCAGTGACAGTGGGTGAAACAAGGAAGGCTTGGAATAATAATGGGAAGAGGTATAGAAATGATAACTACCAACCGGGAAATAAGAAAGCAAGGGTGGATGCAAAACAAGTGATTGTGAAGGGGGCTGATGAAGTTAAGGAATGTGAGAAGCGTTGGAGGAGGCATCCCGGAGAGTACCGAGTGGGTAGCTATAGGTGCTACCAGTGTGGGAAAACTGGTCACATGGCTAGAGAATGCCCGGAAGTGAACAAGTGCTTCAACTGCCATGAGTCGGGGCACCACAGTAGGGATTGCAAGAAAGCTAAGCCGGGGAACTCGGGAACAAGCTGGAATAATGACAAAGGGGATGATGGAAAGCCCAAGGCCAGGGCAAGGGCTTTCACCTTGAACAAGAAGGAGGCAAGGAAACACCCGGACGTGGTGTCAGGATGTTCCTTGTCAATGATGTTTTGCCTCCATATTATTTGATAGTGGTGCCAGTAAGAGTTTTGTATTTGCATCCTTCTATGCTACTCTAGATATCCAAACTAAGGAAATAGATGATGCTTTCGAAGTAGAAACAGCCGATGGTAAGTCCATTAGAATAGTCAGAGTGTTAGAGGATTGCCACATTAAACTAGGAGGTCATTACTCTCCCGCACAATTGTTTGCCATGACCTTAGGAGGTTTCGATGTCGTACTAGGAATGGATTGGTTAGCTACCAATGATGCTAACATAGTATGCCAGCAAAAGATAATCCGATTAACTGCTCCCGATGGTAGTCTGGTTATGATCTACGGTGATAACGATTGCAAGGTTCCAAGGATCATTTCCATGATTAAGGCGGAGAAATATATGAGGTGAAGGTGCAGGGCTTATCTAGCATATGTCAAGGATGTTAAAGATAAAGAGAAAGAGTTGTCGGATGTACCAGTGGTGCGGGACTTTCCTGATGTATTCCCGGAGGATCTGTCAGGAGTACCACCGGATAGGGAGATTGAGTTTCAGATTGATTTACTGTCAGGAGCCCAGCCTGTTGCCAAAGCAACCTACCGTCTAGCCCCGTCCGAGATGAAGGAGCTCATGTCACAACTACAAGAACTTCTTGATAAAGGATTCATTACGCCCAGTATTTCTCCATGGGGTGCTCCAGTGTTGTTTGTGAAGAAAAAGGATGGCAACATGAGGATGTGTATAGATTACAGGGAATTGAATAAGCTGACCGTGAAGAATTTATACCCTTTACCCAGAATAGACGATCTGTTTGACCAGTTTCAAGGGGCAAGCTGGTTCTCCCGAATAGATCTCAGATACGGGTATCATCAACTGAAGGTAAGGAAGCAAGATATCCCAAAAAAGGCTTTCCGAACACGCTATGGACACTATGAGTTTCTGGTTATGTCTTTCGGGCTAACCAATGCTCCTGCGGCATTTATGGACTTAATGAATCGTGTGTGTAGACCGATGTTGGACAGATCAGTAACAGTCTTAATTGATGATATCTTGATATACTCAAAGAACGAAGGAGACCACGCTTGTCATATCAAGGAAGTGTTAGAAACATTACGAAAGGAGAAACTGTATGCAAAGTTCTCTAAATGTGCGTTCTGGCTACGGGAGGTGCAGTTTTTAGGACACGTTATAAATTCCGAAGGAGTTATGGTTGATCCAGCAAAGGTTGAAGCAGTTACGCAATGGAATTCACCAAGGACGCCATCCGAAATTCGTAGTTTCTTGGGATTGGCTGGCTATTATAGAAGGTTCATCAAGGATTTCTCAAAGATAGCTTCCCTATTAACAAGGTTAACGAGGAAGAACGTGGTGTTCGAGTGGGGAAAAGTTCAGGAAGATGTGTTTCAGGAATTGAAAGATAGATTAACCAAAGCTCCCGTACTAGCCCTACCGGAGGGGGATGAAGACCTAACTGTATACTCCGATGCCTCTTAGTACGGGTTAGGATGTGTGTTGATGCAAAGAGGAAAGGTTATAGCTTACGCATCCAGACAGCTAAAGAAAACGGAGGTTAATTACCCGGTTCATGATTTGGAAATTGCCGCAGTAGTTCGCATTGAAGATATGGAGACATTATTCGTATGGAACTAAGTGCACCATATTTACCGACCATAAAAATCTGAAATATTTCTTTGAGCAGAAAGACCTAAATATGAGACAGAGGAGGTGGTTGGAGCTGATAAAGGATTACGACTGTGAAATCCATTATCACCCGGGTAAGGCAAATGTGGTAGCCGATGCCCTGAGCCGAAAGGAAGGATATGAACCAATTCAGGTGAAGGCGTGCCAACTAGTATTGACACCAGATGTTATGAGGTTGATATGCGAAGCTCAAATAGACGCTTTAAAAGAGCAACAAATCAAGAAGGAAAGGATGGTGGGAAAAGTAGATGAATTGGTAGAGAACACCTTGGGTGTTAAGACCTTCCACGGTAGGATATGGGTCCCGAGGCATGGCGACTTGCGAGAAAAGATTATGGATGAAGTGCACAAGACCCGATACTCGATACACCCAGGAGCAACTAAGATGTATTATGATTTAAAGAAGGATTACTGGTGGCCTGGGTTGAAGAGAGATGTAGTTGCGTATGTGAACAAGTGCTTGACATGTTTGCAAGTAAAGGCCGAACATCAAAGGCCCTATGGGCATGTTCAGCCATTAGAAGTACCAGAATGGAAGTGGGAACATGTTACCATGGACTTTATCACCAAATTACCACGCACGACAAAAGGCCACGATGCGATATGGGTGATAGTTGATAGACTGACCAAGAGTGCGCATTTTCTGCCAATCAAGGAAGCAATTAGTTCAGAAAAGCTTGCTGAACTGTTTATCCGAGAAATTATGGCGCGGCATGGTATGCCCGTATCGATTGTTTCAAATAGAGATACGCGGTTCACCTCAAAGTTTTGGAAAAAGTTCAATGAAGAAATGGGCACGAGGTTGCATATTAGTACCGCTTACCACCCGCAGACCGATGGGCAATCGGAAAGAACAATCCAGACACTGGAAGATATGCTTCGGGCATGTGTTATCAAATTCGGCGGTAACTGGGATGATAATTTACCACTAGCAGAGTTCTCTTATAACAACAGCTACCACGCCAGTATTAAGATGCCCCCATATAAGTTATTGTATGGTCGATGGTGCAGAAATCCTATTTGTTGGGGTGACGTCGGACAAAAGGAGTTGGGAAACTTAGAAGTCGTGGAAGCCACAATGGAGAAGTTGGAGAAAATCAAGGCGTATATGAAGGCTGCAAAGGACAGACAAAAGTCATATGCCGAAAAGAGAAGGAGACCAATAGAGTTCAGAGTTGGGGATAAAGTAATGTTGAAGGTTTCGCCATGGAAAGGGATTATTCGATTTAGAAAGAAGGGGAAGTTAAGTCCAAGATTTATCGGGCCATTCAAAATAGTGGCTCGGGTTAGGAGTGTAGCTTATAAGTTGGACCTCCCAAACGAGTTAAGTGGGATTCATCCCACCTTTCATGTATCACATTTAAGGAAATGTTTAGCACCTGATGAGGCAGTTGTGCCTCTAGACGACATCGAAGTGGACGGGAAGCTGAA
The DNA here is from genome assembly GCA_024085815.1 of Flaveria linearis. NCBI lineage: Eukaryota > Viridiplantae > Streptophyta > Magnoliopsida > Asterales > Asteraceae > Flaveria > Flaveria linearis. The sequence goes on along the minus strand of CM044004.1, from coordinate 40,188,828 downwards.
TTATGTAAAGCAACCAGTGGCCATATTGGACCGGAAGGAGAAACAATTGAGAAACAAAGTAGTCAAGCAAGTTAAAGTTCAGTGGAAACATCGAAAGGGATCGGAAGCCACATGGGAGTCAGAAAGGGAAATGAGACAGCACTACCCTCACCTTTTTAGTGATTTCTAGGTTTTGAGGACGAAACCTTAATAAGAGGGGGAGACTTGTTACATCCTAAAAGTCAAAAAATGGTAATTATATAAATAATGGGTAATTACTGATAAAAAAAGGAAGTATTGGATATGAAATCCATGGGCTCAAGAGATTAGTGGGTTTAAGGCCCATAAGGACTCTATATAAGTTTCTTTATCAGCCCTAATCTCCTTATTTTTCAACATAATCATCCAAATATTCTAGAGAGAGAGAGAAAGGAGAGAAAGATCAAGAGATCAAAGGGTTGTTGGTGTTGTGGCTTGGAATCGAAATCCGGTCATTTCTGAAGGTTAATCAGCAAGGAAAAGGCTAGAATCAAGGTAAGAAACATCCCGAAACCATCTCGTTTGATTCTGCAAAGTTTTGAGTTTTAGGGTTTTAGAAAGAAATCTTAAAAAGATCCGATTTTTACGTATAAAATGGTGTAAAAAGCTTAGATCTAGGCATAGAAATGATAAAGCAAAGATTTGGACGTAAAAAGTTTGAATTTTGAATGAGAAACGATGATTTTTGGTGAGATCCGAGCTCGGTTTCGCGCTCAGCGAAACTAAGCCTTCGACCAGCGAAATTGTACCTTCAACCAGCAAAACTGTCCTTTCAACCAGTGAAACTGTAGTTTCGCTTGAGCGAAACTGTAGTTTCGCTTGAGCGAAACTGTAGTTTCGCTTGAGCGAAACTGTAGTTTCGCTTGAGCGAAACTGCTGTGTTCGAGAAAAACCATTAAGACTTAGCGAATCTAGGAAATTCCAACGAAAGTTGGGCGCTCATGGTAGCGAATCTGTCCAGCGAAACTGGCAGAAGTGCTGCCCAGCGAAACTGGTAGCGAAACTAGCAGCAAAACTGCCAGTGAAACTGTCAGCGAAATTGTGAAGAAATGACGTTCTTGTGTATTAACTTCCGTGCAGCTCGTGTATTCGGACTATAGCTTAAGTAACTTAGAATTGAAGCTATTTTGCTAAGTTCAGGTGAGTTCTAGACTCCTCCTTTACCCGTTTTCAATGTTTTGGGGTGATATGCATACTAAAATACATACTTTTATAATGACGGTTTTTAAAGACCTTGCATCAAGAAAATAAAAGTTTTCTAAAGTAAAACGAGCCATTTAAATAGTTCAAAATAATTTTCGGGGCGTTGCCCCTTGGACCCCACTAGGGGCTGCCACCCCTAGAACCCCGCTATCAGGGGCTGCCGCCCCCGAACCCCCGTTGTCCCCCGGAGGGTCAGTTATCTGGTTTAACTCTTGTGTTTGATGAAATGTGAATGCTTAGACTAAGAGTTTGCTTCTTATTATGTGTTAAGTGCATGTCAGAACTAAAGATATAAGTGAAACTTAAAGAACTGTTATTGGGCCCATAACGTGTACCTTGATAAAGTAAAGTCTTGCAAGCAATTGATAAAGGAGGGTTGCATCTGTTGTGCCCTCACAATGATAAAGTATAGGCTCGAACAGGCAGGTCAGTAAGGCTTGGATTGGCATGACAATAATGGCCTGTTTGGGTACGACAGTAAGCCCTAAATTGGCGCGTCGGTAAAGTCCTGTGTTTATCATAGGCACCGATAGTAACCGGGAATTGACGGATAAAGAAGAGTAATAATTAACAAGTAATGGCAAAGCACCGATAAAGCGATAACCTGTGTGTATCAATGTTCTGATAGATGATGATTATTTTCAAATGTTAAAGCTAATACCTCTTACAAAAGTTATTTAACAAAGTAAACCAAGAATTCACTCAGCGAAGCTGACTTTTTATGCATATTAGTTGACATGTGAGCGTTAGGGCTTATGGGATGGGAGCATGAATCTAAAGATTCTTGGCATCTAAAGACTGGCATCCCTGATGAAGAAGAATTTAAGAGGATTTTAAAGAGTATTTGATGTTTAAAGACAATGTTTATATTTTAATTTAACTATGTTATAATGAATTTCAATTACTATATCTTTCCGCTGCAATATATATACATATATACGTAAACGAATGTTTTAAATCTATGTTTTGCTGTGAATGACCAACTGTGAGGTTTCCTGGGATCAGGGCCTTACACCTTAACCTGTTTGTTCCGCCTTAAGGTTGAATTAGGAACAATCTCTGTCAGTAAACCTGATTACGAACAGTCCTCCTGAATTGTTCCTGGACTCACAAACATATTAGTTTGAAAGAAGAACCCCGGTCATCGTAGTGCTAGGTGTTCCGTTGTCATCGGTATAAGGAACCTGCTTCAATACACAATTTGTGGAAAGATTGGGGATTTCTGTATCCTTCTTTTTAATTTGCCAAATTTGTTTCGGTTCAATTAATTTGGATTTGAATAAATTAAATTTGGAAATCATTTTCTTGTTAAGACCGGAAGGAAAATAATTTGGTTTTGAACCTTTGGTCATTTTCATCTTTGAATCATGTGAAACCGGCTTCATATGAAAAGGTTTGGATGGATGGTTTTTCATCCAACCATTCAAAGATGTGTGATTTTTACCTCTTGATCCAGAGAAGCAACCCGTGTTGCCTTTACTGTCTGGAACATTATTTGTAGACTTATATCCGGAGAAGCAATACGATTTGCCTTTACCATTCGAAGCATGTCTTTGAGGACATTCTTTACCACATGACCTTCTTTTCCACACTCAAAACAAGCCTTGAAAGGCTTTTGATGCTTGACTAACCCGTGTGAAGCACTTGAAATTGGAGATTGCTTTGAGGTTGTTGCAGATTCTTGCTTGTTTTGAAGTGTCCTGTGCCGAACAGTGGATAAGATCTTCACTGGTTGACTAGCTTGTTTTGCAATTGGAGAAGAGATCCGTATTTGTCTTGATTCAGCTTTTGGAAGCTTTTGAGACTTGAAAATTTCAGGAGATATCCTGAATCTGTTTCCAATGGATCTTGATTGACACCTCCTATTGTGTCGGCATCGGTTATAGGATTCTGATTGCCTGACGATTCGACAACTGTTCCTTCTTTGACAAACCTGACAGGAACAAATGAAGGAATTTTACCTGTTTTGAATTTGTTGAAGAAGGTTGGAGAAGCAACTGATATTGGTTTTGGAGCATCAGAGGTGGAATTGTCATTAATCTTCTTATCAGACCCTTGCCTGAGGAATCCCAAACTATAACAGAATCCTGCACATCTCTAACCTCTTGAAGATTAACGCTGCTTAAACCTTCATTTAAACTATTAGTGTCTGTATCTTCATTTAAATCATTAGATGGATGAGGTTAAGTCATAGGAGAGTAACAATGGGTGCTAGGAGGAGGATAGACGTATAAAACGAGAGAAACAACTTTAAATTCGAATTTCTTTTCAAATTTCTTGTATAAAACGATTTGTAGATGTAAGATTTGATGTCAAATATTGTAATACAATTCTGAATTGGTGTAGATCTGATTAAAATTAGGATGCATGATGAACAAAAGGACTCAGATCTACTTTCTCTCTTTAAAACTTATTTTCTCTCTCTAAAAACCTATTTTCTCTCTCTAAAACGTCAAAGTATTTTTCAAATCAGCAACTCAAAATCTTCAAATTAACAATCAAAAGTGATTCAAGTTGACTCTGATACCAAATTATTAACCCAGGTTGAACACACTTGAATCAAATAACATGAAGATTATAGATCAAATATGATAAACACAATAAAATCCCCTTTGATCTTCAATAGATTGCAAATGATATGTTTACAACAATTGGTCATGTAACCATCAACAACTTTAATTACAATTAATCTATTTATAGTCTAGACTAACTTTCACTATTTACATTTAGCCCCCTAGACTATTAAACTTGACTAAAACAAAACTAAAATAAGATAAAATATATTTTGTTCACACAAAATATATTTAATACCATAAAGTCTCAAAAACAATACATCTTCAATATCTTCACCCGGTTCTTCGTCTCGAACTTGATGTTTGACTTTTCTGTTGACTTTGACTGAGACGTTAACTTTTGTTGACTTGGACTATGTTGATAATATAGACAATCTTGTACAGCTCCAATAATATATATATACATATATACATACATATATATATATATGTGTGTGTGTGTGTGTGTGTGTGTATATATATATATATGTTGGTTAATGTTCAAGAGAAAACCTTATTTTATTATCAGAACTTATGAAAAACTTTAATATCAATCAAAATCATTATTTTTTTAGTGAAATAATATTATTACATATAGTTTATGGTTTTTAATGTACACGTGTAAATTCACAAGTGTAATAAAGTTAACACTGGTATAAATTTTACTTACATATACAGATATATAACTTTTTATTGCAAAAGTAATGCCAGTTCTAATTTTTTTGCACTTGCGAATTTATGGTAACAAAAATAATAATTTGATTAATAGTAAGGGGTTTTCACAAGTGTCTCGCAACATTAAATTTTCATTTGAATTTTACCACATATATATATATACACACATATATATATACATATATATGTATACATATAGATAGATATATATATATGTATATACATACACACACACACACACATATATATACATATATATATATATATACATATATACATATATATGTATATATATATACATATACATATATATATATATATGTATATATATACATATATATGTATATACATATATATACATATACACACATATATATACGTATATATACATACATATATATGTATATAAATACATATATATGTATATACATATATATATATATACATATATATGTATATATATACACACATATATATGTATGTATATATATGTATATATATATGTATATATATACATATATATCCATATATATGTATATGTATACCTATATATATGTATATATATGTATATATATGTATATATAGGTATATATATACATACATATATATATATATATGTGTATATATATATATATATGTATATATATATATACATACAAAAGCACTTAAAATTATATCTAAATTTAAACATCCAATGATTCATGGATGATATTTTTGTAGCTGGTTATGTAAAGCTCCCGTATGTCTTTAAGATTGGGATAGTGATGGCTCTTATTAACTTAACAATTTGGGGACTAGTCGGAGCCTTATGGTGGAAGATTTTAGGACTTTATTAACATCCTAATATGCATTGTTTTATTTGAAAACTTAGAGTATATATGTTTTGCATCTTAGTTATTTTTCTAATACCACTGACGATCACATTCTTATCTTTTTCAACCAAACCTTTGACCTTGTATAGTTAAATGAATTGCTTTGTGAATATATCAATACTAGATCTGACTCCTACGCGTTTTCATGGGTGTCTCCTTACCACGTCTTGCAAGTAAATGTCACATACACAAAGGTCTTATTGTCATATATATTAATAACACAACACAAGCAGTTGTCTAAGTGAACTGTACATTTATATAGTAGTAAAATACTTTAAAGTAACAAAGAGAAAAAAAATTTCCCAAATTAATCTGTTAATGGGTAAAGAAGATACTTTATAAAAAAGTAAATAGACATCAACACCAAACCCAAATCTTTTAATCCTTGACTTAGAAAAATGCCTGTTATAATCAAAGTCACATTACCCAAATTAATCTGTTAATGGGTAAAGAAGATGTTTTAGCATTTAAGCTCATACACATCAAAATAATTCTAATGATATAATTATGTTATATGTTTTTTGCTTATAAAATTTATATTATAATATTTGAAATGTTAGAATCACCGAAGCTAAGTCATTCCAGCCTAATTACTACTAAGGACACCAAACAGTAAGGATACTACAAAAATATAGTTTGTATGCTGTAACACCCGAAACTTCGTCAAAATAAAAGAGAAATAAAAGTATGTTTCATAAAAGGAAAAGGAGCATAAGTGGAGGGGCCAAAGTGTAAATAGTATAAAAGTCAAAATAATATAATATATATGGGCATGGCCGCTCATATCAACCTTTTTCATCTGCTTTGTAACGCCCGGAATAAAGTCGAAACGAGCCAATTAATAATAATGGGCTAGTCGGGGATTATTTAATGTAAATAAGATGGATATGGGTTATAGACCGAGTTAACCTTTCGGGTTACGTGTTGGAAGTTGTAAAACCTCTGCAAATCTCCCAGAAACAATAACACACGATCTCAATCTTGTGAACGCGGAATATAAACAAGATTGGAGTAGAAGAAGAATCAAATTGAACTCAAAATGATATTAAATTGAAGAACAGAAACCTATTACAGGTCTTGTGCGATTTCGCACAGAACAAAATGAGAATCTGAATGAATCACTTTATTACAAAACGAAACTAAGCTATTTATACTAAACATGGAGTTCTCGTGCGACAGGCTTTTCGCGCGGCTATGGCTTTCGCGTGGCATCTTATCTCTCGTGGAAGCTTGTCTCGCATGGTCTGCGACTCGCGTGGGATCTGCTTCTCGCGTGACTTCTTTAATTCGCGTGGATTTAGTCTTTCGCATGAGTCTGGCTTTCGCACATGCAATCTTCAGAATTTGACTTCATTCAGACTTCAATTGTTTTGCCGAGCCTTGATTAGTCCTCTACAAACTCCCCCTAGGCTCGGTGAAACAATCTTAGTCAAGATCAACATTTGATTTCTTGTATGATCCTGAAAGGGCATTCCATTTATTCCTTAGGATTCGATCCGTCATCCATATGTATTGGCAAGATTGAAAATAAACGGACTCGTCAGCTGAGATAGGACAGAGTAGCAGCTTGTTCAAGTCGTCTGAATCCTTCTCACATCTCCAAGAAAGTAATTGCTTTAACGAGTTGGGAGGAACAGGGGCATAGACTGGAATCTTCCTTTTCTTGTAAGAATTTTTTTTTAAAATGAGATCATATAGTTCTTTATCAAGTCAAGACTCTGTCCAACTTTATTTAAAATAAACTGGTTAAGTTGATTGTCAATATCTATTGTCCCTTTAAACTTATACTTTAGGTTTTACTTAGAAACATAAGGAGTGATATTTATCATGTTTTGTGTGATTTAATATAATTCAGTGGATCCCACAATCAGAACTTCTGTAGAATACTTATTATCCTTCAAGACACTATTGAGATTTCAAGTCACCCCAATTTGACTTAAACCATGTATTGATGATCAGTGATACCATTTATTGTATTCCTAAATATAACTATTTGAGCATAACTAGCCTGAGAAATATTTCTTAACCCGGAATATTAACAAGTTTAAGGACTTACTGACAGCCATCCGGACTTAAGTCTGCCCTCTCAAGATGTTTAGGACTTACAAGCCATCCGGACTTACATGCCCCATCTTTCGATTTTGCCTTCCAAAGTTAAAAACTATTCTAAAAATAGAAAATATATACCATATAGTATGTATGTCTTTTAGACATATCTTTTGATTTGTTGTGCCTTTTGGCATCTTATATCCTATATGGCCTTTTCCTTTTGACATCTTTTTGCTCAATTATTTATTAATTTTTTTTTCTCTTTTTGTCTCTTTTTGTATTTTATCTTTTTATATATATATATGTATAGTTATGTTAATCACTGAATCAATCACATACAGGCTTGAGTATGACAAGATTGTATCTCTCAGTCTGTGTTAGAACATTTTTGGCACATAATCCTGATATGTTCCCCACTAAATCATATTTCTTTAAGTCAAGTGTAATCACTCAATTATGATCTTTTCAGTTCTGAAAGCAAAGCCTATTGACACATCAAACATAATCCAAGTCTATTCGTATTTAAGCTTTTGAAAGTACTTAGACTCTTTTTGAACTTTGTAAAATCATTTCTCATTTAATCATGAAAATTCATTTTTATTGATCCAATCTTGACTCCCCCTAAGATCAAAAATATATTTCAAAGTGTATTTTCAAGTTTCTCCGTTATATGGTTGAATCATTTTGAAGCAATTTTAAGTTTATTGTCATATGTCTTTGAACTACCGCTGTCTACTTGCCATAAGCTTTCAATGATCTTTTTGCGGTCATTCCTGCATAAGTAGCAAACTTACTTAGCTTTTGGTACCCAAGTCAAACATGACTTGAGCACATTATGTGTTGCAGCAAGACAAAATGATTTGATATTATTATATTTTGTTTGCACATCATTCTTTTCATTTATGCTTTTAAGCTTGACATTTTCCTTTACATCATTAGTCAAATTCTTATCCCGTTTGACATTAAAATCACTAACAACCTTTGATTTCATATTATGTGAAAATTTTCCACGAGTGAAAAACAGTTTTCTATTATGAGAAATAGAATTATGAAATCTTTGTTTACTTAATGATTTTTGTCGAAATGGACAATTGTTTGCCAAATGATTTGTGTTTCCACACTGATAGCATCTCTTTTGTTGTGTGTGGAAAACAAACTGTGGGTGACAATTATGAAAATTGTCATAAAAACCAAAGTTAGATTGACTAGGTTTAACTTTCTCCACAGTCTCTCGAATCTTTGTCTCGTTTGACAATTGCAAATTCATCTTTTGCAGATTCGAGGAAATTGATGAATTATGACCACTTTGGATTGGAGATTTGGCAGTTTTGACTTTTGGAATTGGTGATGTTGGAATAGGAACAGTCTTTGATTCTGCTGGAGTAGGACCAGACTTTGAATTTGCTGGAGGATGACCAGGCTTTGATATGCGAATGGATGCTGGTGAAGGAGCTTTTACTTGCAAATCTGGGCTACAAATATCTTGATTCACAAGGTTAGCATTATAATGAAGTTTATTTTTAAAGAATCGAGAATTTGTTTCTTTAAAAATATTCTTCATTTTCAATTAAACCTTTTGAAACAAATCTACTTTTAAAATCTTTTTCAAATTTTTCTTTCTGATTTGCCCTTTGATTTGCATTCAAATTGCAATTATAATTTGATTTAATCTTATTCAAATCATCAGTCTTTTCATTTCCTGATAAAGTTTGATTACCAACAGTCATAAAAACATTTACAGTCTTATTTCTCAAACTTTCACTTTTAGTTTCACTCTCACTGTCACTCTCCCCCTCTTCAACCAAACCATCCACCTTCATATTATCTGTACAAAGATTATCAGTTGATGGTTTAGGTTTAGGTTCTATGATAGGATCAACAGATAAATTTATTTTGACTGAAGATTTTAAGTCTTGAGATGGAGAGAAACCAATCCCATAGACCATATCAGAATCACAAATGTTATCAGATGAAGGTAAACATGAATAATCATGATTAATTGGAGGAGCAATGTTAGAAAACCCAACACCACATTTTCCTCCTTTGATTTTCTGAGTCATTTGTGACTTGATTATTCCTTCAACCATTGTTGATGAAAGTTCAAATTTCTCAACAGTCAATTTAGCTGTGGCTAATTCACTGTTAAGTCTATTAATTTCTAAAGCGAGTTCATTATTTCTATTTGTCAAGTCATTATTGGTACATTCTTTATCATGAAGATTTAATTTTAAATTATATATTGTTTTGTTTAAACCTTCAAGTTTTTCTTTAAAAATCTTTCATTTGACTTGTGTTTGCAAGCTTGATACTGAAGTTTTTCAACTTCCATTATCAGGCTCTCATTGTGAACTCTGTATCTTTGAACTTTATCAACACATGAATTTTTACATAAGCTATCATATACCTTGGGTTCTGAACTTTCTCCTTCAGGCTCTTCATTCTTTTTCACCATGAATGCTTTCATAGCCTCAACTGGTTCTTCCTTTTCTTCCTTCTCAACTTCCATCTTACATTCAACATCTTCCTTTTCTTCCTCAACTTCTTCTTTCTCAGCAAACACTCCATCCAAGAGATCATCAGAGATAAACTCGGCAAACAGATTCTCAGTTTTCTCTGGCATAAGAAGCTTCAAATTTGGTGTTGATGAAGACATGTTGATCAGAAAATCGAAAATCAGACTTCTTGTGCGAAACTAGATGTCGTGCGAAAATAGAACTCGTGCGAAAAGTATTTTCGCGCGGCACAATTTTTCGCGCGAGACAGCAGTGTGTGCGAAATCGCACAAAAAAGTGATTTAACCGTCTGAGCGAAAACACCCTGTTTTCGCACGCGAAAACTTACAGAACGAGCGAAAATTGTCAAGTTTCGAGCAGAATCTAATCTCCAACTATTCGATCAAGCGATAACCACCTCCAAATCAATGAAAATGTCTGATTAAACCTATTTTAATCCAATTTTAATGAAATTAAGTCAATTTTAAGCTTAATTTTGATTAAAATTCACTTAAAGTCCACTAATTCAGTTAAAATCGGTCCAAATCAGTCCAAATCCTCCAAAATCGAGCAGAATAACATTGCCATCTCAGAATCTAAAGTGATCAATGATGAATTCTTCAAAAATCGAGTAGAACACAATCCAATTCTTCTCCAAATCGTGGTTCAAGAGCCTATTGCTCTGATACCAATTGTAAAACCTCTGAAAATCTCCCAGAAACAATAACACACGATCTCAATCTTGTGAACGCGGAATATAAACAAGATTGGAGTAGAAGAAGAATCAAATTGAACTCAAAATGATATTAAATTGAAGAACAGAAACCTATTACAGGTCTTGTGCGATTTCGCACAGAACAAAATGAGAATCTGAATGAATCACTTTATTACAAAACGAAACTAAGCTATTTATACTAAACATGGAGTTCTCGCGCGACAGGCTTTTCGTGCGGCTATGGCTTTCGCGTGGCATCTTATCTCTCGTGGAAGCTTGTCTCGCATGGTCTGCGACTCGCGTGGGATCTGCTTCTCGCGTGACTTCTTTAATTCGCGTGGATTTAGTCTTTCGCATGAGTCTGGCTTTCGCACATGCAATCTTCAGAATTTGACTTCATTCAGACTTCAATTGTTTTGCCGAGCCTTGATTAGTCCTCTACAGAAGTCCCGGGAACACCCGCTATATATAAACGAATCAGCTAGAGCAACTCTGATTTGCAACTCAACACCCAACTTCTAAAGAGAGAGTGTACAGAGAGAAAGTAGAGAGGAGGTGAAGATTCAAGGCTCGGTTGATCAAGAGATTGAAGATCGGTGTTTGTGGGCATCCAAACAACAAGGAAAGACAAAGAATCCAGGTAAGAAACATCATTTAATCGTTCCTTTTGATGTAAACCCGGATTCTAAGGTTTGGGGTTTTTGAAGGTGGTAAATAATCGTTCAAAACTCACGTTTTTCTATAAGAAAACATGTAAAAAGCTTAGATATAGCTTCATGGATGATAAACCAAAGTTTTGGGTGTAAAAGATTGAAGTTTTGGGTCAAAAATGGGTTGGTTCGTAATTTCAGCCCGTTCTGTGAAACTGGGTGTTCATCCAGCGAAATTATGTAATCATACAATGAAACTATGGATATTCCTGCTAAACTATAGTTTCACAGGTAGATTCGCAGACTTGAATTTCCAATGAAAGTTAGGCGAAACTGGCAGCGAAGATGCCAGCAAAACTGCTGGCGAAACTAGCAGCGAAACTGCTGATCTTGCAGCGAAATTAGCAGCGAAATTAGGTAGAAATTAACCCCTTTGAGTGTTAACTTATCTACAGGCTGTGTGGTATGACCCTTGCTTAGAAAGCTTGACTGAGAAGCTACTCACTGAGTGTAGGTGAGTTCTGTATCCCCTATTTTAAAGGTTTTAAACTTGTTTGGGACTGGAAATGCATACTAAATATACGTTTTAAATGACCAAGATTTTAAGGGGTTTTAACGGGAAGGTTGATTTTTCTATAACAAAATATGTTATATAAATATTTACCACGGCTCCAGCCAGGTCAGCACGACCCCAGCCAGGGGCGTTGCCCCTTGGACCCCACTAGGGGCTACTGCCCCTAGGACCCCGCTGTCAGGGGCAACCGCCCCCGAACCCCCGCTATCCCGTGGAGGGTTGATTATGTTCTATGGTGACTTGTTATGTATGTGTATGTGTATGGGAATGGATGATGCATGATGTTTATGATGATGTGTGATGATGTCTATGATGTTTATATGGTGCTAGGTATGTTATGTTGGGTTTCCTTATGTATTATTCCGTGACTTATGTGTTTTGAGTATGAAATGAATGAAAAGTATTATGTAATGTAAAGCGGAAGTTAATGATAATGTTAAGTGGAACGTAAAGAAAGATGAATGCATGCATTAATGAATGAACGGATGTAAGAAAAGTCTTGTAAGCAACGTATGGAGGTTCACACCCAATGAAGGGTGTTAGCTCAACTGTGTGTCGGTTAGCTACCCCTGAATGATGCACAGTAGGGTCTAACCCCTGTGATTGACCATACGTATGGTATCCTTGTCACTTACCCCGGTACTGTGGTCAGGCCACTGGGCATAATGTACGGGAGCCTATTTATAGACTTCGGCCCAGTACCCGCTTTATGCATGATGGTGGGGTGAAGCACATGGCATTGGTCCGAATGAATGGAAAGGTTAATGATGTACAAAATGAATGATACGAAAGAAATGGAATGAATGATGATAATAAATGATAAAGAGTAACGTACGATGAACGATGATGAAGATAATCATAAGATTATCTATTTGTACGTATAATGTATGAGCACATATGAAAGAAAATAACAGTTTTAAATGAAAAGTAAAGTATTTTATTTATAAAACTAGAACTCACTCAGTAACGTTGACTTTTATGTATTTTTCAGTTGGCAGGTGATTGTTGCTGAGGATGGCACGGGGCAGGTACTTGGCATTTTTGGGAGGGCATCCATTTGTATAACAATGATGTTTTGTGATGTAATGCAAATCATGATATTTTGTAACAGTTAACTACATTGTATTATTTTGCAAAAGCTGTCATTAATATATGAAATGTTTTTTTAAGTTATTCCGCTGCTTTGATTAAGTAAATATATGTTTTATGAGCAATGATGGTCTAGCTGTAAGCGTTTCAGGAACGGGTCCTTACATGCTTTTTAGGAACCAAAAGAAGAGGAGAGGAAAGAAAAGAGTTTCTTTCGGATTTCAGAAGAAGAAGAAGATTTCGGGTTTTGGTAAGTGTTTCTAGTGTTTTTGACTCGGTTTTGTTGGGTTTTCCACCTTAGAACCAATTATTATGTGTTTTATGTGCTCGGTGGTTTCTTTTGGTGTTTTAGGTGTTTGAACTCTTTTGCACACAAGTTTGAGAGAAGTTGTACTTGTTGGTTGCATAAGGTGAGTTCTAGATCCTGGTTTCTACATGTTTTACAACTTCTTTGGGGCTGAAAATGTATTAAAATGATTTATAATTGTCATGTGTGTATACCTGTGACATCCATCACCGAAAGGTCCGTCAGTTAACATGACTTCCGTTAACCTTTCTGTGATCATTCAATCCTTAACTTTATAAACTATTCGTTTGTATATTATTCTTGCTTATTATCATGTTGCTTGTGTCCTTGTTGTTAGCGTTGCTATTATTTTAGAAATCTTTACAATCATCGTTATCGCTACTATTAAATCTATCATTATTTATTATCATTGTTATCAATAAGACCATTTTTAAGTTATTAATACCATTATTTACATTTTATCATTAATATAACTAACCGATTAAAAGTCGTTTTTAACTGAAAACAAACTTGGGAACTCGGGGGTTAAGTGCAGGGACCAAACGTGATATTTTGCCAAACTAGGGCTGGGTATATATACCCCATTTCTAGCCCTAGCCCCTATTTCACCTTCTTCTTCTTCATCATCTTCTTCTTCCATTTTTCTCCTCCTCCTTGCACCAAAACCGCCCCTTTCTTCGCGTTTTCACAGGCAAGGCCTCGGCTACAGCTGAGTCTACTCCATTCTTGTAGGTAGACGACCTTGGTCATCCCTTTTCTTGCGTGTTTTTCTGCTGTCCTTTAAGGGTTTCGGGTGCTCGGGGCCAACCCGAGCACATGCGTGAGATGTCTATTTGTGCATTCTTCTGGTTGGTGTGTGTGCGAAATGTGTTTCTAGAAGTGCTTGTGGTGTAAATCTCATGCACGGAGCAGCTGAAGGCTGCTCTGCACTTCTGCAGTCACGATTCTTCTATCCTAGCGACTGGGTCTGCCGTGCGACTGAGCCGTGCGACTGGGTGTGCCGTGCGACTTAGTCGTGCGACTGTGTCTATCGTGCGACTGAGTTGTGCGACTGGGTGTGTCGTGCGACTGAGTCGTGCGACTGTGTGTATGCCTGTGATTGAGTCCTATGGATGAATGTGTGCGATTGGGTGCTGTGTGGTACGACTGAATGCCTAGTCGCACGAATGGAGGTTCAGTCGTACGAATGAAGCTGATTCGTACGAATGAAGGTTGATTCGTGCGTATGGATGTTGAGTCATGCGATTGGGTGCTGTGTGGAACGACTGAATGCTAAGTCACACGAATGAAGGTCCAATCGTACGAATGAAGCTGATTCGTACGAATGAAGGTTGATTCGTGCGGATTGAGTGTTGAGTCGTGCATCTGGTCCTGTCGTGCGACTGGAGTGTTGTGTGTGAGTTTCTTCTTGTGTGTGGTGTGTGTATGTCATGTGATGTTAAGGTGACATCGACACGGTTACCGTTGCTAATGCAATATTCAAGTTAACACTATCAAACTTACTAATGTTATCACAAATCAAATAAACTTTAACATTTTACAATTATCAATAACCGATTTGTAACCAACGATATTTACCAAGTACTTATCTAATAACAATGACATTTTTACACAAATATCATCGGAAATGGCAACGATTTCTAGTACATGGATCTACATAAGATCTAATACGTATGTCTGCTTGTGTGTGTTCCACGCGACCGAACCAATACAACCCGAACCGACCGAACGTTACTATTTTCATTAAACGTATCATTAATGCTAAACGATAACTGTTAATAGGTGTTGATCTTTTATTATATACAATATTTGGACCTTGATCATCCATACTTACCACCAAACAAGTGAGTTTCGTGGCCCCTTTTTATGCTTACTCAATACTTCAATTATTTACAAACATGGGGAAAAAGTATGCTCACCCATTTTTATATTGTACAACTTACATCCTTGGAATCAACGTATTACTGTTTTGTGAGTACTATTCTGATACATACATGAGTTCGCTGTGTGGTACTTTCTTTACAACTATTTAATTCCTATGTTGGAACCGACGGATAGGTATTGGTAGTACTACTGGGTTGACACCCCCACCCTTGTTTGTTGATATACTAGTTGGTACCAACAGTAGCCAGGAACGGGCCCTTGAGTGAATATATTCCGACAAGATTCTGTGTGTACGTCGTTAGGTTTGGTTGTAAAGCTCATTGTTATGTGATTTTGCTTACTTATAACTGTATACACAGTATTCCATAAAACTATTATGCAGCATCAATTTACTTACTATTTAAACCTGCTAGCTTATCAACAATTTTGTTGACCATTTTGAGTATATCTTTTCAGGTGATAATGCTAATTGAAGATCTAGGTGTGTTGCCTTAGTGGAGACCTAGGATGCATTTTGAGACTATACAATACTTGACAAATATTCTTTTGAAACATTGTAGTCTGATTTCATACAATTATTCTTTTGGATACTTGTTCCCGGGTTGTGGGAATTACATTACAATGCTATTATTTTGGATATGTGAATCAACTACAAGTTTTATGCTTATGACTATGTTGTCATGAATATTGACTAAACACGACACAAGTCTCCTTTGTGTCGGGTGTCGTCATGACACGCTTTATCATCAATCACATATATTGCATCTCTATTGTTACAATTTGTTATGATGATCTTGTCTCATTCCATCCCCGTGTTTTCGCTCTCAGCGGGGGTGTGACAATACCAACATGTTTTATGAATGTATGATGATGATTATTGGTTGTTTATATGATGTTTATGTTTGGTATGGTTATTATAAGCTTAGACACAGGTTAGTATGATGTTTGGGACTGGAAACAACTTAGAAACATGTTAAACAGATGGTTAATGCGCCTGGATTTGCGTTACAAATATTTAAGTGTATGTCATGTGCCCAAACAGTACCCCATGTGCCCAAACAGTACCCCATGCGCCTAAGTTTATGCCTTAGAATAATTAAGTGTAGGTCATGCACCTAAACAGTAGTTCATCCGGGCCTAAAACATGCGCCCCAATAGTGCCCATGCGCCTGGGATATGCCTATGTGCCTCACACTTCTCTCAGGCGCCTAAGTGTAAAACTCATGCTCGTGCGCCTAAGACTTGGTGAAAAATAGCTAAGTGTGAGACCATGCACCTTCATAGTGTTAATGTGCCTAAGCAGGGCTCATGCGCCTGCATAGTTCCCATGCGCCCAACACTTAGAATATTTTCTGAAATTTTGGAGAAAAAAAACAGAATCATTAGGGTTTGACCCTAGTTTGACTTTAGGGTTATTATTGTCATGTTTATGTATGTTTATGACCTATTCTTACGCTCCATATTATATTATATTGTATGACTTTACGTGGTCTTTTTATGATCGTAAACGTAAAGTATTATCATTAATGAAGTGAAAGATTGATGATGAAGAAAATTGGAACGTAAATAAAGAATGAAAGTCTTGCAAGCAAAATGAATGGAGGTACACGACCTTGTTGTCATTAGCTCAACTGTGATGTGGGTTAGCTACCCCAACGGATGCACACAAGGTCAATCATTGAGATTGACAAGGACCCTTGTAGCATACCCTAGGTGACTGGGCCAAGCTACGTGCACAATGTTTGGGGTCTATTTATAGACCTCAGGCCCAGCATCAGCTTCGTGCATAATGTTCGGGGTATTGCACATTGGCCCGGAAAGAAAGTGAAAGATAATGATAAAGTACGAAATGGAAAAATGAGTATGGCAATGAATGAAAGAAGGTATTACCTTGATGTATGTATGATGATTGCTCACGTACGAAAGTAAAGGAAGTAATTTGTTGAAAAGAGTATTTTCATATATAATTCATACAAGGTATCTTAACGCTTTTAAAACTAGAACTCACTCAGCAACGCTGACTTTTATACATTTTCAGTTGGCAGGTAATGATTGCTGAGGATGGCCAGAGGGTGAAGGTACCCGGCGGGACAAGACTGACATCTATTCTTATTTTATGATATTATTGTTTTGTAATGCAATTAAACAATCTTTTTGTAACCAATGACTAACGATGTATTGCTTAACAATAGTATTTATTAATGAAAAGAATGGTTTTTGTTAACTTAACTCCGCTGCTAAATTTATGAAATGTGTAATGTTTCATATGTATAATGCTATGATTGACCAACTGTGAGGTCTCCGGGAACGGGGTCTTACAAGTTGGTATCAGAGCCAAAGTTTAAGAGAAATAGGTAAATATTTTCAAACACTTAATCTTAAACTGAAAATGGAACGAATGGAGGGATGTCAGCCCGAGTAGCTACGTGCCATTAGGTAAGTCTTTTCTTAATGATTAACCAGTATTATGTGCGCATGCTATTTGATTTATGTGCTCTTAATAGATTTAGATACTGATTAAGTCAGAATAGGAAATGCTTGGGGTATGAAGAGTAAAGTAAGTAGCTAATCACAACTGTTCACTGTAATTAGGGACTTAGTATACTTGACATAAACTGAGCTATTACCTTAAATAACTGTGTTAGTGTTTGAATCTTATAATATTTAGAGGATGGCTGGATAGAAACCTTTGAAGGCTTTTAGGGGCAGAGGTCATGGTGGATGTGGTGCTGGGCCACGTGTGACCATGAGGAGTGCTAAAGCTCCTGAGACAGCTCACGAGAACCTTGAGGTTCATGGTCTGAGTGAGGAGAATGAGAACGCTAGTTTGAATGCCTCGGCTAGGGAGGCGATTGCTGACGAGGTGCACCAGGTCATACAGACAGTCTTACCGTCTGTGGTGACTGAAGTTATCAGGGATATGAGGAATGAGGAGAGGAAGGAGAACGAAGATAGAACGGGGTTAACGGGCAAGGAGAGCAAGGGGGAGGAGGATCAACCTGAGCCTGAACTAGTGTTGTCCGATGATGAGTTTCTTTTGGAAAAGAGTTTCTTTTGGATTTCAGAAGAAGAAGAAGATTTCGGGTTTTGGTAAGCGTTTCTTGTGTTTTTGACTCGGTTTTGTTGGGTATTCCACCTTAGAACCGATGATTATGTGTTTTATGTGCTCGGTGGTTTGTTTTGGTGTTTTAGGTGTTTGAACTCTTTTGCACACAAGTTTGAGAGAAGTTCTACTTGTTGGTTGCATAAGGTGAGTTCTAGACCCCGGTTTCTACATGTTCTACAACTTTTTGGGGCTGAAAATGTATTAAAATGATTTATAATTGTTATGTATGTATACCCGTATGTTTTATGAATGTATGATGATGATTATGGGTTGTTTATGTGATGTTTATGTATGGTATGGTTATTATAAGCTTAGACACAGGTTAGAATGTGTTGGATTCTTTATGCCCAAGACACATAGAACATTGATGTGGTTAGTACGTCATGATACAAGTCGGGTCATACCCAATAACAAGCTTAGGGAACACCAATAAATATTTAATTGATGATATGATCATGCAATTGAATAAAGACACCAATTTAGAAAATATGTTTTCTAAATAAGTTGCATATGAGATAGAACAACTTATTGGATATTTTGTTCAAGAGTATTATTTGTAATGTTATTGAAATTAGTTAGGTAACATCACAAAGTATGCATGAGTTATAAAATTAAAAGGGTTAATTTTATAATTTAACAAGATGGCTAGTTAATACTAAAAGACAAAATTTTAAGGGGGGAAAAACCCCTTGTCCCACTTCGGCCGCCCCCTTTTGAAAAGGGGGGATTTCATTTGTCTTGAAACTATCCAATCCTTAAAAACACACACACTCTATTCCCTCTCTCATATACATGCAAAGGATCATCAAGAACAAGGGTTTTCTCTCTACCTTCTTGAAGATACATAGCTGAAAATTCGGATTTTCAGCTCTTATGGGTTCGAAATTGGTGTTCAAATCCTAGCAACAAGGTGTTTGCATGTTGCTTGTGGGTATGAATGCTTGAGGACACCTCTCCTTGGTGTTTTGGTCATTCAAGAACTCCATCTTCTTCATCTAATCTCACGATTTTCAGCAGCATACAAAAGGTAGTTTGTATGTCATACTTTGGTTGTTATTTGTTGTTGATAGCTAGTTCAAACACGTATAAATGATCCTTATGTTCTTGGGTTTGTTAAAACAAAGTAAAGAACCTTATTTTTCAGATTATGAATCAATATATTAAGGCTTTAATCCGCTGCGTTTGTTTTGTTTAAATGGTTAAACAACTTTGATAAAGGTCCAACAAACCTAACATTGGCATCTAGAGCCGGATATGTGGATGACTAGTTTCAATTATCCTTGTAAAATTGGTTATATAGGGTTTGAACAACCAAATTAGGGCTTTTTTGTGATGATATAATGAATCCCTAATCTTTCAAGGTAATATCTTACATGCTTGTGATTAAACTTTGAAAGAAAGATGTCAAATGGTTGATTATTATGTTTGGACAAAAACCCTAGATTTTGGGTTTGTGTTGGCTGAAAATTTAGGATTAAAAGGGGATTTATTTTGTTCTTGAAATGATGTATATGGACACATATTTTAGTGCATAACATTTCCTTGACCATGTGTGTTTTGGATTTGGTTGATTGTGATTTTGTCATGTTGGTTGATTCATTCATAACGGGTTGTAATATTATTCTTTTGTGTTTGTATTTGGGTTGTAATTTATTTATTCATTTGGTTATGTAATAAATAGAATAGGTGCATTTCTTTCATTAGAAAATTGTATTAGGATATGATTTTGTAAAAGAAAATGCACAAGATGAAGACCCAAAAGGAAGGACATAAGAGACATGGACACTTGAAGCATTTGGATGTGGAATCAAGTAGGAGTTCATGGACACATGTGATGTGTCATTGTTAACCCTTAGGAAAGACATTATGACAACACTTGTGATGGCAAACAAGTGTAGTCAACTTAGTGGCTATGGTTATGCACATATGTTTGCATGATTATGCTTGTATGGTTGTTTGTTGTATGATTGTGTTTTGATATCTGGATATGCATAACAAACTTATTAGCAAACTAAACAAGCTGAAAATTTATGGTTCTTAATCATTAATATGTTAATAAAAGTTATTAAAAGGATTAATGATTTAAATAAAAGAGGTTTTATGAAAAAATGAACCATAGGATACCTTGTATTTGAAAGCATGCAAATACAAGGTACATAGAGTTTTTAAAACTAGAATTAATGAAAACTAAAATCCCTTTGGAAACAAGTTTAACACCATCCTTTTACACGACACTCGAATCACTTGAGAACTATTTGTGGGATAAAGGTCACCTAACCACTTTTAGGGAACTTGTGTTTTGTGGCGGGCTTAACATATTTGTGGGATAAAGGTAACCTAACCACTTGTATGTGTAAACTCACACGTGTGTGTAAGTATGACGACTTGAATTGGAAACCATGTGCATAGGGTCACCGAAGCATGGCGTACAATGGTGTTGTGGGATTAAACATGCCAACCAAACATAAGATGTTTAACCGATCCTATCAAGGCTAGAAGTTGCAAAAGGTTGCAATTGTCAAATGTTGACTACCTTGTTAATTTAAATAATGGGATAAAGGTCACCTAACCATTATTTGAATGTAACGTTGGATTCTAGATTTTAATTATTAATTGTCTATGAGACATAAAAGGGTATTAATAATTAAAATGAAATTTTTCAGAAATACTAATAAGAACATTGTAAATTTTGTAGAATGGCCACAAACAATAATGCTACCACCCCGACCGTCTATACCCTATCATTGAGAACTATTTTAGAGAGGGATCGTCTGAACCATACTAACTTTATGGACTGGTTTTGAAACTTGAGAATTATTCTCAAGCAAGAGAAAAGGGCCTATGTCCTTGACGATCCTATTCCTGACCAACCCGACCCCGAGGATGTTGAGGCCTATAACGATTGGCTTCAGTATACTGAGGATTCCATGCAGGCATCCTGCCTCGTGTTGGGAACTATATTTTCCGAACTCCAAAAGGACTTGGAGCATTATGGGGCATATGACATGATTACCCAATTGAAGGAAATTTTTCTTCAACGAGCTAGGGTAAAGCGATTCGAAATGGTTCGAGCGCTTCATGCGTGTCACATGGAAGAAACCCAATCGGTATCATCTTATGTACTTAAGATGAAAAGCTACATTGATCGCCTCGAGAGGCTTAACTGTCCTGTCTCAAAGGAGTTGGCCACGGATTTGATCCTTAATGGCCTAACAAAAGTTTGAGACGTTCATAATGAATTACAATATGATCGGATGGGACAAGAGCATTGGTGAGCTTCACGTAATGCTCAAAACAGCTGAGGCGGGGATGGGTAGAAAGGTTCTACCTGTTCTCTAAGATCAATGAGGGAGGAAATGGGAAAACGCCATTCCTGATCCCAAGGCAAATATTGCCAAAGGAAAGGAGCACATCAAAGGCAAAGGGAAATGGAAGGTTAAAACGGAACCTCCAAAACCTAAGCTTATGAAGCCTAGGGTAACGGAAAACGATCCATGCTTTGAGTGTGGTGAGATAGGACATTTGAAAGGGAATTATCTAACCTATCTCAAAGAATTGAGAATTAAGAGGCATGCTGGGCAGACCTCAGGTACAACTTTCATGATCCATATTGACTTAAATGTTATTTCTTCAAACACATGGGTATTAGATACCGGGTGTGGAACTCACATTTGCAATCTGTTGCAAGGGTTCAAAAGAAATAAGCACTTTAAGAAAGGAGACTATGTTTTGAAACTTTCAAATGGTTTGGAAGTTGTTCTTAAAAACATTTTGTATGCTCCTAGTTTGACTAGGAAAATATTTTCAGTTTCCATTTTAAAACAATATGGTTATGATTTAAAAGTTGTAAACGATAGTATTTATGTTTATATGGATGATGTATTTCATTTCATGGCTATGCCTTTTAATGGTATTTATGAATTGGTTCATGATGATTCATCCTATAATAACACATTATACCAATCAAGCACCAAGAAACTTAAAATGGGTTTAAGTGATTCTTACCTTTGGCATTGTCATCTTGGTCACATAAACAAGAATCGGATTCAAATACTTCAAAAGAATGGTCTTTTGAAAACAAATGAAAATTGTTCATTTGATAAGTGTGAATCTTGTTTACAAGGTAAGATGACCAAGTCGCCCTTTAGTGGTACTAACGAGAGGGCAAAAGACTTATTAGGAATCATACATTCGGATGTATGTGGTTCCTTTAAGACAATGACAAGGAATGGTGAAAGATACTTCATTACCTTTATCGACGGTTACAGTCGCTATGGTTATATGTACTTGATGACACATAAACATGAAGCTTTTGAAATGTTCAAAATCTTCAAGAATGAAGTAGAAAATCAACTCGATAGAACTATCAAAGTTCTCCTTTTAGATATAGGAGGTGAATACCTAGTGAGGCTTTTCAGGATCATCTAAGAAATTGTAAGATTGTCTCACAACTTACTCCTCCCAGAACACCACAAAATAATGGTGTGTCTGAAATGAGAAACGAACCCTATTGGATATGGTTCGATCTATGATGGCTATAAGCTCACTACCTCTATCATTTTGGGGTTTCGCACTACTCTCCGCGGCTCGTATTTTGAATATGGCCCAACCAAGAAAGTGGATTCGACACCTTTTGAAATGTGGCATGGAAGAGTTCCATCGCTATCATATTTAAAATGCATGGGGTTGTGAAGCTTATGTTAAGCTTAACACCCAAAACAAACTAGAAAGTCGATCCATTAAGTGTATACTTGTTGGATATCCAAAAGACTGTATAGGATACTACTTCTTTGATCCAACAAAGCAAAAGGTATTTATTGCTTGAAAGACAGAGTTCTTGGAAGCCAAGTTCCTTATGGAAGGAATGACGTGTAGAATAGTGGAATTTGATGAGGATCAAGATCCACAAGCCGAAACACGTTTGGTTGACACTAGCTATCAATAAGAGGTTGTTGATGATGATCAAGAGGTTGATCAATACACACAAAACGTTCGCAGATCTGATAGAATTAGCACTCCACTTGAAAGATATGGATTTTTCATGGATGGATGCTACGTGGTTGACTCCGATGAGCGAACTACATACCATGATGCAATGTCCAATTCAGATTGTGACAAATGGCTGGAAGCCATGAACGTAGAGATTCAATCCATGTATGACAACCAAGTTTAGGAATTGGTTGACCCTCCACTTAACTCCAAACCGGTTGGATGCAAGTGGGTTTTCAAGAAGAAAACAGATATGCATGGAAACTTGGATACTTACAAAGCAAGACTTGTAGCAAAAGTTTTCACTCAAATTCAAGGGGTTGATTAAGATGAAACCTTCTCGCCTGTGACAATGCTAAAGTCTATTAGGATATTGTTTGCCATTGCTGCTCATTATGATTATGAGATTTGGCAAATGGACGTCAAAACCGCTTTTCTTAATGGACATCTCGAAGAGACTGTCCATATGGTTCAGTCTGAAGGTTTAGTCGATCCAAAGCATCCTAATAAAGTATGCAAGTTAAAGAGATCAATTTATGGATTGAAACAAGCATCGAGAAGTCGGAATCAACGTTTTGATGAAGAGATCAAGAAATTTGGTTTCATCAAGAACGCTGACGAGGCTTGTGTGTATAAAAGGGGCTAGTGGGAGTGTAATCACATTCTTAATATTGTGTTGATGACATACTACTATTTGGAAATGATATTCCAACCATGGAAGGTGTTAAAACCTGGCTTGGAAATTGTTTTTCCATAAAAGATCTCGGTGAAGACCGCCTATATTTTGGGAATAAAGTTGCATTGGGTCATTATAAGCCTGGTGCAACCAAAACCACTTCACATAGTCATTTTGGTGCTACAGTCAAAAGGCTTCCGAAGCTAAGTATGAGATCTTCCGAAGACAAAGTCTGAAGACTTCCAAAGACAAAGTCTGAAGACTTCCGAAGACAAAGTCTGAAGACTTCCGAAGACAAAGTCTGAAGACTTCCGAAGACAAAGTCTGAAGACTTTCGAAGACAAAGTCTGAAGAAAGAACTGAAGACCAAGTCTCCTTTCGAAGACAAAAAAGACTCCAAGCCTCGGAAGAAGCAGTCTTTCGAAGTATAAGTGGCTTCGGAAGAAGTTATTCTTTCGAAGAAACTTATCCTTCGGAAGACATTACTATGTCCAGTAGACATAAGTATGGTCTCTGACAGTCCGCTGCAGACCTCTGATACAGCATGGCTTCTTCCTAAAAGAACCATGTTGTTGACCATACTTTATTCTACTGTATACCTTTTTATGATAGTACATGTTACCAACTTTAGTTGGTGACAAAAGGTAAGTCAGGGACATGTCCTGACTACCAAATACCTCACCTATAGTCTTGTAGTATAGATGTTTGGTTAGAGGTTTCCAGCTGGTATCAAAGTATATCTGGCTGTAGGTAGTATTATATATATCTTCTCTTTGTAACTCATTAGGTAGAGAGATTGAGTCTAAGAGTCTTGTAATCCTTTGAGTTGAGAAGCAATATATAAAAGTACCTTAAAAATTTACATCTTGTGTTTATTTACTGCTTGTTACTTGTTATATTGTGATCAACTCTTCATAGACTCTTTCTGAGTGTCGTTCAAGGTGGGTTTGAGAGAAAAACCACTTGTTGAGTGACCAACATACGATCCTGCATAAAGATCTATAGGGATAGATCGAGGCGGTTGATAAGTCTAAACCAAAGTGCATACATTGATAAAATCTTGAAAAGGTTCAAGATGGAAAACTCTAAGAAAAGTATAGTACCTATTCAAAGAGGGACAATATTGAGCGCATCTCAATGTCCAAGCTCAAAGAATGAGCAAGATCCTATGAAGGACATCCCATATGCGTCCGCTATAGGATCCATCTTGTATGCGATGATATGCACTAGACGGACGTGTCATGCGCGTTAAGCATGACAAGCAGATATCAGCAGAATCCAGGTAATAGCCATTGGATGGCTGTTAAAAGTATATTGAAATACCTTAGGAGGAGTAAGGATATGTTTCTAATATACGGATCTGATAAAGAGGAACTCGTTGTAAAGGGTTACATCGATGCGAGTTTCCAAACTGAACGAGATGGTCCTCGATCACAATCGGGGTATGTCTCCATTATGAATGGGGTAGCATTGTCCACTACAGAATCCGAATACATAGCCGCCTCATTAGCAGCTTGGGAAGCTGCATGGATAAAGAGGTTTATCACCGATCTAGGGGTGGTCTCTACCATTCAAGACCCCCTAGAAATCATTTGTGATAACGAGGGTGCGATTGCTCAAATCAAGAAACCCCATGCACATCAAAAGATTAGGCACAATGAGCGGAGATTCAACTACATAAGGGATGAAGTTGAAAAGGGAAAAATATGTATTCGCAAAGTTAACTTTGATCAAAACATTGCGGATCCACTCACGAAGCTTCTTTAAAAGGCAAAGCATGAAAGTCATACTTGTGCCTTAGGACTTCGATATTCTAGTGATTGGAATTGATCTGTTTAGTATAAATATGGAACAATTGTAATATTTAACTCATCTATATATTTACGATATTTTGAGTTATGTTCCTTTTAGCATGTTTACATCCATGAATATGTTCATTATTCTAAATGTCCGTAGTCGGTCATATTTGTGGGAACAAATATGAACGTAAGACTATTATGAACTTGGATTGGTGGATATTCATAAGGCATGAATATAGAGCAATTGGTTGCTGCCAAGGTTCATAGATATTCGCGGGATACGAATATTGCACTGACCCGCGTCTCAAATCTTACTACATGGAATCTTATTGATTGATCATAAGTAAATTTGAGTAAAGACGAATATCATTTGGTATCCTCCGACCTGAGATACATATTGGGTTTTGATATTCACCAAGTGTTATACCTTGAGCTAGTTCTTCGCTACTCTGAAATAATGGTCAGTACATAAGGCTATGTTTAGGTATGACATAAGGTGATTGTGAGAAACGTATGTAGTCAAGATGGAATTTTTCCTCTTATTTGTTGAGAGCAAGATGTCTAAGGCTTGATTAAGTTAAATCAACAAGGAATGATCATTCTATGTCCTTGAATTTAACATGACATCTGTAATAAAAGGATAAATGATTGATTCACCTAAATCATTTCAAGTTTGATACTTGAAGGGGATGATGTTATTAAATGGCTTCTAAGTCATGCGTATTAAGGGTAGTAAACCATTGTTAGGCGGTCTTTGCTGCTTGCATCAATATTCTATGAATCTTGTGCAAGTGGGAGATTGTTGGATTCTTTATGCCTAAGACACATAGAACATTGATGTGGTTAGTACGTCATGATCCAAGTCGGGTCATACCCAATAACAAGCTTAGCAAACACCAATAAATATTTAATTGATGATATGATCATGCAATTGAATAAAGACACCAATTTAGAAAATGGGTTTTCTAAATAAGTTGCATATGAGATAGAACAACTTATAGGGATATTTTGTTCAAGAGTATTATTTGTAATGTTATTTAAATTAGTTAAGTAACATCACAAAGTGTGCATGAGTTATAAAATTAAAAGGGTTAATTTTATAATTTAACAAGATGGCTAGTTAATAATAAAAGACAAAATTTTAAGGGGGAAAAACCCCTTGTCCCACTTCGGCCGCCCCCTTTTGAAAAGGGGGGATTTCATTTGTCTTGAAACTATCCAAACCTTGAAAACACACACACTCTATTCCCTCTCTCATATACATGCAAAGGATCATCAAGAACAAGGATTTTCTCTCTACCTTCTTGAAGATACATAGCTGAAAATTCGGATTTTCAGCTCTTATGAGTTCGAAATTGGTGTTCGAATCCTAGCAACAAGGTGTTTGCATGATACTTGTGGGTATGGATGCTTGAGGACACCTCTCCTAGGTGTTTTGGTCATTCAAGAACTCCATCTTCTTCATCTAATCTCACGATTTTCAGCAGCATACAAAAGGTAGTTTGTATGTCATACTTTGGTTGTTATTTGTTGTTGATAGCTAGTTCAAACACGTATAAATGATCCTTATGTTCTTGGGTTTGTTAAAACAAAGTAAAGAACCTTATTTTTCAGATTATGAATCAATATATTAAGGCTTTAATCCGCTGTGTTTTTCTTGTTTAAATAGTTAAACAACTTTGATAAAGGTCCAACAAACCCAACATAAGGATTAACCATTTAAAGTTGTTTAACCATTTAAACAAGAAAAACGCAGCGGATTAAAGCCTTAATATATTGATTCATAATCTGAAAAATAAGCTTCTTTACTTTGTTTTAACAAACCCAAGAACATAAGGATCATTTATACGTGTTTGAACTAGCCATCAACAACAAATAACAACCAAAGTATGACATACAAACTACCTTTTGTATGCTGCTGAAAATCGTGAGATTAGATGAAGAAGATGGAGTTCTTGAATGACCAAAACAACAAGGAGAGGTGTCCTCAAGCATCCATACCCACAAGCATCATGCAAAAACCTTGTTGCTAGGATTTGAACACCAATTTCGAACCCATAAGAGCTGAAAATCCGAATTTTCAGCTATGTATCTTCAAGAAGGTAGAGAGAAAACCCTTGTTCTTGATGATCCTTTGCATGTATATGAGAGAGGGAATAGAGTGTGTGTGTTTTCAAGGATTGGATAGTTTCAAGATAAATGAAATCCCCCCCTTTCAAAAGGTGGCGGCCGAAGTGGGAAAATGGGTTTTCCCCCCTTAAAATTTTGTCTTTTATTATTAACTAGCCATCTTGTTAAATTATAAAATTAACCCTTTTAATTTTATAACTCATGCACACTCTGTGATGTTACTTAACTAATTTAAACAACATTACAAATAATACTCTTGAACAAAATATCCCTATAAGTTGTTCTATCTCATATGCAATTTATTTAGAAAACCTACTTTCTAAATTGGTGTCTTTATTCAATTGCATGATCATATCATCAATTAAATATTATTGGTGTTTGCTAAGCTTGTTATTGGGTATGACCGACTTGGATCATGACGTACTAACCACATCAATGTTCTATATGTCTTGGGCATAAAGAATCCAACAATCTCCCACTTGCACAAGATTCATAGAATATTGATGCAAGCAGCAGAATGATGTTTGGGACTGGAAACAACTTAGAAACATGTTAAACAGATGGTTCATGCGCCTACATAAGGCTCATGCGCCTAGATTTGCCTTAGAAATATTTTAGTGTATGTCATGTGCCCAAACAGTACCCCATGCGCCTAAGTTTATGTCTTAGAATAACTAAGTGTAGGTCATGCGCCTGAACAATAGTGCCCATGCACCTGGGATTTTCCCATGCGCTTAACACTTTTCTCTGGCGCCTAAGTGTAAAACTCATGTGCCTGAATAGCTCGTGCCCCTAGGACTTAGTGAAAAATAGCTAAGTGTAAGACCATGCGCCTGCATAGTGTTGATGTGCCTAAGCAGGGCTCATGCGCCTGGATAGTTCCCATGCGCCTAACACTTAGAATATTTTTCTGAAATATTGGAGAAAAAACAGAATCATTAGGGTTTGACCCTAGTTTGACTTTAAGGTTATTATTGTCATGTTTATGTATGTTTATGACCTGTTCTTACATTCCATATTATATTATATTATCTGACTTTACGTGGTGTGTTTATGAACGTAAACGTAAGGTATTATCATTAATGAATGAAAGATTAATAATAACGAAAAGTGGAACGTAAATGAAATAATGAAAGTCTTGCAAGCAAAATGAATGGAGGTGCACGACCTTGTTGTCGTTAGCTCAATGTGATGCGAGTTAGCTATCCGAAAGGATGCACACAGGGTCAATCATTGAGATTGACAGGGACTCTTGTAGCATACCTGAGGTGACGGGCCAAGCTTTGTGCACAATAGTCGGGGTCTATTTATCGACCTCAGGCCCAACATCAGCTTCGTGCATAATGTTCGGGGTATTGCACATTGGTCCGGAAAGAAAATGAAAGATAATGATAAAGTATGAAATGAAAGAATGAGTATGGTAATGAATGAAAGAAGGTGTTACCTTGATGTATGTATGATGATTGCTCACGTACGCAAGTAAAGGAAGTAATTTATTGAAAAGAGTATTTTCATATATAATCATACAAGGTATCTTAACGCTTTTAAACTAGAACTCACTCAGCAACGCTGACTTTTATACATTTTTAGTTGGCAGGTAATGATTGCTGAGGATGGCACGAGGATGAAGCTACCCGGTGGGCAAGACTGACATCCATTCTTATTTTATGATATTGTTGTATTGTACCGCAATTGTACAATCTTTTTGTAACTAATGACTAACTATGTATTGCTTAACAACAGTATTTATTAATGAAAAGAATGGTTTTTGTTAACTTAATTTCGCTGCTAAATTTATAAAATGTGTAATGATTCATATGTATAATGCTATGATTGTCCAACTGTGAGGTCTTTGGGAACGGGGCCTTACATGCTCAAAACAACAAGGGGCATTAGGTATTTATGTCACAGTATGGAAAAACCAAGAATGGGGAATGGGTGGAACATCATGAACACATGGTTAAATAGCGAACACTAATATTAAATTTAGTAGTTCATATTTTTCATTAGGCATTAATTGTATCAAGGTATATATTTCAAATGATTACAACACATCGGCCAAAGTGTCCCTAAGCCTATGCTGCATAATCTTCCTATGGGCCTTAGACATGCCATCCAAAGTGTAGGTTTTCTTACATGCTTAGTTACCTGAAACACATGTTAAAAACGAGTAAACATTAATTAAATAGTTTAGTGAATCATTGCTATAATCATGTATATGCATCACATAATTTAGATGATATGTATCTACATTAAACCCACAAATCACACCCTTGTGATAGTTGAATAGTTCTCCATGCAATTACATATCATAAATACTTGCAACCATAATTTTAGTTAGGAATATAAGCATACATTGTAGTTCATATGGATTTACACATTCCAATCAAATGGATGAATCAAGGTTATCATACCATAATAAGACTGTCTATATATCAATCCATAGGCCAACTAGTAGTTAAGTGGTTTCGTTCAGTTGAGTTAGGGACTTCTAGTGTGATATT
>CM044004.1:40136044-40156044 GCA_024085815.1 Flaveria linearis | reverse complement strand
TACTTTCATTCGGATCAGTGCCATGTGCTTCACCCCACCGTCATGCATAAAGCGGGTACTGGGCCGAAGTCTATAATAGACTTCCATAATTGTGCCCCGTGGCCTGACCACAGTACCGAGGTAAGCGATAAGGATCCCATACGTATGGTCAATCACATGGATTAGACCCCAGTGTGCATCCTTCCGGGGTAGCTAACCCACACACAGTTGAGCTAACACCCTTCATTGGGTTTGAACGTCCATACATTGCTTGCAAGACTTTTCTTTCATTCGTTCTTTACGTTCCACTTTCTTTATCATAATCTTATCTCTTTCATTAATAATAATACTTTATGTTTATGATGACAAACACACCACATAAAATCATACATCAATATATATATAAGGAACATAAGAACAAATCATACACAATCATAACAACCACACATGACATCATACAAGTCACATCATGCATCATCAGACCCCAAAAGACAACTTACATCACCCCCGGGAACATCCCAAGTCAAAGCTTACATTTTACATTTTCCTAAAATTCAGAAAATAATTCTAAGTCTTAGGCGCATGAGCACTATGCAGCGCATGGCCTTCCAGGCGCATGGGAAAACTTAGGTGCATGGGAAAGGTTCTAGGTGCATGGGCACTATTGGGGCGTATGAACCACACTTAGTCATCTGGAAAAATTGTAGACTCATGGGCACTATGCAGGCGCATGAGTGCCTAGGCGCATGGGACTTAGGCGCATGAACATCTAACCTTGCTAACATGATTTCAGTCCCAGTCCAATTCTAACCTGTTCTAAGCTTTCTAGCACCCTAGCAACATAACATGAACATAACATATTATAACATCATATACACCCAAACACACCACCCACATACACCAAATACACACTACAATACCACCGTATTAAAACATACGTATTAAACACAACTTTTATAAAAACATACATTCATCCCTAAAATCATTTAAATATAAAAAGAAAGGGTTCTAGAACTCACCTTTGACAACTTTCAAGCAAGACTTCTTCAAACCCGAATGTAAAAGGAGTTCAAACACCTAAAACCCACCAAAACACCAACCCGAACATACGAACACGTATAAGCATACAACCGAGGCTAAAACCCAACAAGAACACTTAAAAACTTCAAATTCTTATCTTAAATTCAACCTTCTCCTTCTTGTTCTTCGAAAATCCGAGAGTTCTTTACTTCTCTCTCTAAAACTGTATGAAAGTTATGATATGAGGATAGAGTGGGCGGCCATGCCCACTTTTACACCAACTTTTTATACTTTTTGTCCTTTTGACACTTTTAACCCCTCAACTTGAGTCTTATTGCATTTTCTTCCTTTTTCCTTCACTTTTATTCTTTATTTCTTATCTTTTAAAATATCCGGGTGTTACAAGTCCACCCTCCTTATATATATTTCGTCCTCGAAACCTGTTATTCCTAAAAGATGAGGGTAATGTTGCCTCATCTCCTCTTCAGTCTCTCACGTAGAGCCAGATCCCTTCCTGTGCTTCCACTGTACACGCACCAGGGGAACCATTTTATTCCTCAACCTCTTTTCCTTACGATCAATGATCGCCACTGGTTCCCTCATATAATTGAGCTGTTCATCTACTTCAATATCTTCCAGTGGTACAACCATACCTCGTCCGCAAAACACTTCCTCGGGCCACTCTCCTACTCGAGCGATGATTCGGAAAGGCCCTAATACCTTGGGCTCAATTTTCCCTGCTTCCTAAACCGAATGATGCCCGTCCAAGTGAGACTTTCAGCATAACTCTATCACCCACCTTGAACTTAATCGGTCTACGTCTCTTGTCGGCGTACGACTTTTACTTATCTTTAGCTGCCTTCATAAAGGCTTTAATTCTTTCGGGATTTTCAGTCGTAGCCTCGATCACCTCAATACTTCCCAGTTCCTTCTGACCAATATCACCCCAACAAACGGGTGTCCTACACCTCCTACCATATAGCATCTAATATGGTGGCATGCCAATGCTGGTATGATAACTGTTGTTATATGATAATTCAGCTAACGTAAGTGGTCATCCAACTCCTTCCAAAATCGATAACATATGCTCGGAGCATATTCTCGAGCGTCTGTATCATCCTCTCAGATTGACCATCTGTCTGAGGATGATAAGCCGTGCTAATGTGTAGCCTCGTCCTCATGGTGTCGAGGAATTTCTTCCAAACTTGGATGTAAACCGAGTGTTACGATCAGACACAATAAAACTGGTACACCATGACGAGCTACAATCTCCTTGATGAATAAATTTTGAGCCTCTCAGAGGAATATGTCTCCCGGATTGGCAGGAAATGAGCATTCTTCGTCAAACGATCAACTATCACCCACATAGCATCATACCCTCTCACGGTACGTGGTAACTTCGTGATAAAGTCCATGGTGATATGTTCCCACTTCCACTCGGTATATCCAAAGGTTGGTACGGCTTCTGATGCTCCGCCTTCCCTTGCAAGCAAGTAAGGCACTTACTCACACACTCTGCCACATCACGCTTCATACCCGGCCAACAATAATTCTTCTTCATGTCTTGATACATGTTGGTAGCACCGGGATGAATGGAGTATCGGGTCTTATGAGCCTCGTCCATGATCTTTCCACATAGATCCCCATAACAAGGAATCCACATCCGTCCATATCAGTTCTAACACCGAGAGTGTTTTCACCCAACTCCGTGGCTAGACCTCTCTCATCCTTTCAGAGTTAAGATGATCTTCTTTCAACACCTCATCTTGAATCTCCTTAACCTGCATCATCATCAGAGGTCATAATCAGCTGATAGGACTTTACCCGAATTGGTTCGGGTCTCTCCTTTCGGCTAACGGCATCTTCTACCACATTGGCCTTGCCCGATGGTAGTGGATCTTGCAATCGTAATCCTTTATGAGCTCCAACCATCGCCTCTGTCTCATATTCAAATCCTTCTGCTCGAAGAAGTACTTCAAGCTCTTGTGGTCGGTAAAGATCATGCACTTCGTTCCGTATAGGTAGTGCCTCCATATCTTTAACGCAAAGACCACCGCTGCTAACTCCAAGTCATGAGTAGGATAATTAACCTCATGAACCTCAGTTGCCGGGATGCGTAAGCTATAACCTTGCCTTGCTGCATCAGTACACAACCCAACCTTGAGTAAGAAGCATCTGAATAGACCACCAAATCCTTGCTCCCTTCAGGTAATTACAAGACAGGAGCTTGAGTCAACCTTGCCTTTAATTCCACAAAGCCTTCTCCTGATCTTGACCCCATACAAACTTGACATCTTTACGGGTTAGCTTAGTCAACGGAGAAGCTATCTTGGAGAAGTCTTGGATGAATCTTCGATATATTCCGCCAATCCCAAGAAACTGCGAATCTCGGATGGCGTCTTTGGAGACTTCCATTGCATCACCGCCTCCACCTTTTCCGGGTCTACCATAATCGCCTCGGCATTTACCATGTGACCCAAGAACTAAACTTCGCACAACCAGAACGCACACTTAGAGAACTTAGCATACAACTTCTCCTTTCTCAGCGTTCCACACACTTCCCGAATGTGACCGGCATGCTCTTCTTCGCTCCTCGAGTTAAATAAGGATATCATCAATGAACACAATCACTGATTTATCCAACATCGACTGACACACTCGATTCATCAGGTCCATAAAGCAGTTGGCGTGTTAGTTAGACCGAACGACATTACAAGGAACTCGTAGTGTCCATAACGCGTACGAAAGCTATTTTAGAAATGTCTTGCTCCTTCACCTTCAATTGATGGTAGCCAGATCAAAGATCTATCCTCGAGAACCAAGTGGCGTCCTCTGAGCTGATCAAACAAGTCATCAATCCTTAGCAATGGATACCGATTCTTCATCGTCAACTTGTTCAATTCCCGGTAGTCAATACACATCCTCATGCTACCATCCTTCTTCTTTACAAACAAGACCGGAGCACCCCAAGGAGAGAAACTTGGTCTGATAAAACCCTTATCAAGCAACTCTTGCAGTTGCTCCATCAATTCCTTATCTCCATCGAAGCCAACCGATACGGTGCCTTAGC
This sequence comes from Flaveria linearis, assembly GCA_024085815.1. NCBI lineage: Eukaryota > Viridiplantae > Streptophyta > Magnoliopsida > Asterales > Asteraceae > Flaveria > Flaveria linearis. The sequence goes on along the minus strand of CM044004.1, from coordinate 40,151,975 downwards.
TACGGGCTGAGCACCGGGTATCAAGTCGATTTGAAATTTGATCTCGCGGTCCAGTGGCACACCTGGTAAATCTTCGGAAACACGTCCAGAAAGTCACACACAACCGGCACATCTGGAAATTGTGGTGTTGACGTATCCACAACCTTCACGTAGGCCATGTAGGCACTACATCCACTTCTCATGCACTTTCCCGCCACCGCCATCGAAATCACCTTCAGGATAGTTGTAACTCGATCGCCGTAAATCATCACCAAACTCCCATCAGGCGCTGTCAGTCTGACCATCTCCTGCGACATACAATGTTCGCCTCGTCATCTGCCAACCAATCCATCCCTAGGACTACATCAAAACCACCTAAGGCCATCACGAACGGTCTAACAAGAAACTTATGACCTTCTAATTCTATGTCATAGCCTTCTATCATCTCAAATATCCTGGTAGACTTACCTATGGCAGTTTGTACATCAAAGGGTTCACCAATACTTCTACACCTAATGGGAAACTTAGCACAAAAGGCAGCAGAAATAAACTCTTACTAGTACCGGAATCAAATAACACAGAGGCAAGAGTTTGGTTGACAAGAAACATACCTGATACGACGTCGGGGTCCGCCCTTGCCTCCTCATGGTCATCGTGAAAGCTCTGGCACTCGCTGAAAGGATCTAAGCATCTAGTTTGATCAATTAGATTGGATTTGCAGCGGAATAGTGTACGAATTAGAACAACTATAGCAAGAACAACACACGATATATCAATGAAACAGTATGGTTATAGAGAGAGAGAGATTTCTACCAAAAGTATATATTCACTCAACACACGCTTCGGCAAGGTTACAATTAGGTCATCTTTCCTTTTATAGGAAAGATGACGTCAGCTGATGTTTGACAGTGACATCTAAGCCTTATTACAACAAACTACTGAAAGAAACTAAACTACTGAAGATGTCTAACAGCTGACATCTTCTTACAAAAGACAAGTGTAAACTTATTACAACTACTGAAAAGAAACTACTGAAAGTACAACGTCTGAAGAACATGCTCTTTCAGACTTTTTACAAAGTATTGAAACATAAAAGAAAACTACTGAAAGGAAAACCATCATAACAATTGAAGAATACTTCTTCAGCTGTTGATAACCTCTGAAGTCTTTAATACTTAAACTTCAGACTTGAACTTTGAACTTCAGCTGTTGTCATCAGCTGATGTCTTCAGCTGATGTCTTCAGTTGTTGTCTTTAGTCTTTGTACTTCAGCTGATGTCTTCAGACTTTGTACATCAGCTGATATCTTCAGTCTTTGTACTTCAGCTGATGAAGTCTTCAGTTGTTGTCATCATCAGTTGATAAAGTCTCAGCAGTTGTTGTGATGTCTGTGGGACTTAAAGGTTTTTCTGATCTGGCTCATTGTTCTTTGGGTCCAACAAACTCCCCCTGAACCAATGCAGCCAAACCTTTAAGCTTATTTGATGTCCCACTTATTTGGAAGAAAGATTGGTCTTTGTCTTCTGGATCAGCTCAGAAATGACCCATATCAGCACAGGCCTGGGAAGTGGCTTCAAAAGGTATGATTATCAAAGGATGGATGGGAACTCTGTCTTGGGGAACTGGACACAGAGCTGTTACCCATCCATTAAGCCTACTTCCCAACTATGAGTCTATAAGACTCTTGTGTAGGCCTCAAGGAAGACTATTTGTTCCTCCATGGTAAGCTCTTCTGCTTCTCCCTCAGAGAGTGACTCCGGCCAATAATACTCAGATAGGTATTTGACCTGTTTCTCATTTTGAGCTCCACAGTTGTTATTACTCTATAAGCAAATTCATCAGGGTGATTACCCTCCAGGAACAACTGGAGCTCATTCTTCCTGACTTCCTCAAGCCTCTTATACACTAGCCCCTTTTTAACCACCCTATTCTCCAGCATCTTTTGTGGGGCATATTAGCTTTATAGGCTTTCTTGAAGTCTTTAAGGATCTCCTAGGTGATATTACAATGGCCAGTGTGATCACTTCATCTACGATCTTCTTTACCTGGCCCTTGTATCTCTGTGAATATCTTTCTTCTAAATCCTATCTTTTGATATTAAAATGTTTGTCTGAGAGTGTATAGTCTCTGAGCATGTTTCTTTTATGTTTATGATTGATGAGTGGCAGCATATGCTTTGTCAACCCTCTTCAACAATCCTCATCATGTTGTTTGTGAAGCTCTTCTTCTTCTAGCTTCACTTTAACAATTTTTCTTTGGACCTCAGGAGTAATTTTTTAGCGTGACTTTTGGCCTTCGGTAGTGGAATGACAGCTGAAATTGGCAGCCTGTCCCATCTCTCATCATCATCATCTTCTTCTTCTAGCCTCAACACCCTTCTCTTCCTCTTCTAGGGTGCATCATCGGCTACTGGTTTTGTGGGAAAAGGAGTTAGTTTTGTGGTTTTGATGATGTGGATTTTTTGGTGTGGAAGATTGGGTAGGGTATTCTAGCAGTTTTGATGTGAGTGAGGTTTTGGTTTGCTTGGCTAGTTCAGTCCTACTCCCAACACCAGCTTCACTTAGGGCTTCTATGATCAGCCCCTTGGTGATGCCTCAGATGAACAGATCTTGGTGGTTATTGCCAAGATGTTGTCCCTGGACCATGATTTGACTTCCAGGACTGATCTCCCCAGATACTTCAAATTAATCTGGCAATAGCTTCTAATCTCTCCTTCTCTTGTTCACTATGACCAGACCATCGGCTTTCATTCTCTTGTACCCCCAATTTCCTTATCTCAGAATCTAGCTCAGCAGTGTCAAAGCCTTGCCTAAACAGCTGATCAATGATTTTCCATTGACCTGCTGTGTTGGGATCAGCTTCCTTGACAAGCACTGCTAGCTCCTTCTCCTTCTTTTCTTCTCCACCCTTCTTTTCTTATATGTGACATGAAAGTCTTTTTCACTTTCAGTCACTTTTTCCTTCTCTTTTCCCTTCTCACTCCCCTTCTCTTTTCCAGTCTTCTCTACCATTTCCCTCTCCACTTCCACCTCCTTCTCTACTTCTTTCTCTTTCTGTTTCTCCCCTTCTCCTCTTCCTCTTGATTGCTTTCACTGACTGAGTCTCCCCCTTTTTGGTTGCATTGGTTACAGGGGTTTGACTGTTAGAAAGCTTTTTAGCCACAACATCATCCACCAGGGTTTGTATATTTGAGGCAAGCCTCTCATCAAGGGTTTTATTCACTATGTCAGTGATAATTGGTGTGATAAGAGGCAGGGAATTCTGAAAGATAGCAACCATTTGCTCAGGGGGGTTCTGTCCCTGAGAAATAGTGCAAGAAGCAGGGCTAGTGGCGGAGATTTTGGGAGTGGCTCTGTGTGTAGGAGACCTTCAAAGGAAGGTGCCATCTGTTAGTGAATGGAGCAGATGGACTTGATTCTTGAGTCATTTTGGCAAGTAGCTCTTTGAGTCTACTCACCTCATCCTCAAGAATAGTGTTCTGGGCAAGAACATCATAAAAGAAGCCCTGGTAATCATCAGTGCTAGCTGAATCACCTGACATCCTGATTAGATCAGGATGTACATGTGCTGAGTGTGGCTCAGTAATCACATGTGCCCCTTTGTCTTGGAACTGTGGATTTCCTGCCTCAGGAGAGGATCCTTCATCGGCAGTTGCCTCTGGTGAGGACTTAGAGATATTACCTGCTGCATCCTGTTCATGTGCTGAATCAGGAAGAGTGGCAGCCTCACCAGATGTTCCTATCTCGTTTGCCACACTAGAAGATAGAACATAGTCCCTGTGCTGGGGTTCTCAACAACACTTGGTTCCCCTCTCATTGGTTTGGGTTTTCCCAGTTGAAATAGGTGCCTGGGGAGAGGGTGAAGTTTTAAGCTGAGTCAGCACTATGCTATAATAAAATAGGGCTTTTTGGGGCGGTTGCAGTGGGAGATTGGGGTGAATCTGTGTGCACCTGGGGAGAGTGGTTCTCTTCAATGTGACCTTCTCAAGTGAGAAGGTTCCAGATGTGTGGCTGCCCTGGAAGTGGTTGCTTCAGGCTCCTGTTGAGAGGATGCCTGAGCGGTTGAGGCTGGTTGAGTCCTTGTAATTACTGGGGGATTAATAACAGTAATCACTTCCTGCCTTTGTGTTACAGGGGCATCCTCAGGGGACTCATCTCCCTGAGTAGCCTTTTTGGGCTTTTTGGTTTTGGGTTTGGAGGGGACTTTGGATTTGGAGGTGGAGGCTGTGGGTTCCCGCTGCTTGGGTTTTAGCAGCTTGGCAGCCTGTTTGAGAGTTTGGTCTGAGTTGTGCCTGGAGTATACCTCAGGCAATACTGCCAGAGCAGGGACTCCAAGGCTAACAAGTCCCTCAGCTTGAAGCTGGCTTTCTACGATGGCCATGATGAACCGTGGACATAATATCCATCGGTTAGCCAAAGGTTTCACAGCCATATCCTTCAATTCTAAAAATATTATTTTCAGAAAAATTAAGAGTTTGTTGCTCAAGGATAGAAAACAATACTTGTTGCCACCTAGATGATATTTGATCCCATGAAGTTTTAGGGGCAAGACAGACATTGACCATGTGAAAGATCAATCGTTCAGCATCATGGAAGTGGTTCTTAAGGATAGTAGAAGCACTAAGGTCACCCTAGTATCTATGGTGGGCAAAAGATAGATCAGTTGTGCCCTTTGGATACTCAGAGATAAAGGTGGCATCATCCAAATTTAGGGCTTGGCGAATGTGTGCAGAAGTGATGACCACCTTTTGGTTGTTGACGAACAACTGGAGAGAGACCTCGGTGTCATTCTCCCCAGTGGTATGGTGACGTTCATCCAGAACTGGTTTAGGGATTCGGCATATATTGTCGAACTAAGAAGAAAAGCCGTTTTGTATGGAGACTGGACCATTAGATCAATGGCATTATCAAACTTGGTCCAGAAGGGTGATTTGGTAAGGTAGGCAACACAGTTGTGTTGTGGTTTGAGCTGCATGGTCGCCATTAATGTGAGGAGAGAGGTTTTAGAGTTTTTGAACGTTAGGTTTGTGAGAGAATGAAAAACTCTAAAGTTAGGTTAGGTATTTATAGGGTATGGATATGAAACGGCTGAAAGAAAACGACTGAAGGTTTTGGTGTTAGTCATCAGTTGTTTAAACGACTGATGACATGGTTTTAACCTTCAGAGGTTGTAAAGAACTGAAGACTTGGTCTTAGTCATCAGTAGTTATAAACTACTTAAGACATGTTTTGGCTTCAGTTGATATAAACATCTGAGAACTTGGTGTTAGTCATCAGTAGTGGAAACTACTAAAGACATGGTTTTGTCCTTCAGATGTTGTAAACAACTGAGGACTTGGTGTTAGTCATCAGTAGTTGTAAACTACTGAAGACATGGTTTTGTCCTTCAGTTTTTTGAAATGAAACATCAGTTGTTTGAATCAGCTGAAGAGTAAAGTTATCATCAGCTGTTGTCGTCAATTCAGTTGTTTCATTCTGACCTCAACACTTACTCATCAGACTTTGTCTGATTTTTCAGGCGTTTCATTGGTCAGCAGCTCTTATGCATATTTATTCTTCAGAGCTTGGCTGACAAATGTTGTCTTCCAGTACTTATGTGTAAAGATTACACATCAGTACTTGTGGACAAAATTTGTTCTTCAGTACGTATTTGGTAGAAATAAACATCAGTAGTTATAACCACAGCAGTAGTTGTAACTTCATCAGTTCTTTTCAAAAAATAATGTACTTCAGTACTTTGAAGTATTTTAGCCTTCAGTAGTTATAACACATCAGTAGATATGAAAATACTGAAGACAAAATACTCATCAGTACTTATTTTTGACTTTGTATACTAATGCTCATCAGTACTTGTGACTTGAGAACATCAGTATTAGTCTTATTCTAGCTGCAGCATACCAAGCCTTAGTACTAGATTTTGAAAAGTTGCAATGTCTAAAGGCTTAGTAAAGATATCTGCAAGCTCATCAGCACTAGGAACAAACTTTGGATCAATCAGACCTTTTTCATAACAATCCGTAATAAAATGATGTTGATCTCAATATTTTGGTCCTAGAATGCTGGACTGGATTCTTAACAATACAAAGAGCTAAAGCACTATCCATAGTAATGGTGTCTTAGTCTCTGTAATGCCATAATCCAACAATTGATTCTGAACCCAGAGTACCTGGGATGTACAACTTGCAGCAGAAATGTACTCTGCTTCAGCAGTTGATGTAGCAATTGAAGTTGTTTCTTACTTGCCAAGAAACTAAACAATTGTCTAGAAATTGGCATCCACCAGAAGTGGAGTTTCTGGTGACTTTGCACCTGCATAGTCACTCTTGAGAAAGCAACTAATTTGCAAGAGTGCCCAGTAGAATACCAAAGTCCTAGAGATTGAGTACCTTGCAAATATCTAAAGATCCTTTTGACTACAATAAAATGGGATTCTTTAGGTGCAGCCTGAAATCTAGCACAGACACATGTAGCAAACATAATGTCTGGTCTAGAAGCTGTAAGGTACATCAAGGACCCAATCATACATCTGTAAAGGATTTCATCAACCGCTTTACCTTTCTGATCAACATCCAGTTTGTGGTGCTGCTCATGGGAGTAGAACAGGGAATACAGTTTTGTATATCAAACTTATTCAAAACATCTTTTGTATATTTGGACTGATGAATGAAAGTTCCATCAGTCCTTTGTTTGATTTGCAAACCTAGAAAGAACTGTAATTCTCCCATGGCACTGATTTCAAACATCTTTTGCATTAAGTTTGTAAATTCATCACACAACTGTGGATCAGAGGATGCAAAAATAATATCATCAACATAAATTTGAACAAGTAGCTTATGCTGCCCTACTTTCTTAATGAATAAAGTTTTATCTATGGAGCCTCTAGTGAAATTATTTTGAAGAAGAAATTTAGACAATGTTTCATACCAGGCTCTAGGAGCTTGTTTCAACCCATATAGAGCCTTATCAAGCTTATACACCCAATCTGGATGTTTATTATCCTCAAAACCTGGTGGTTGACACACATAAACCTCTTCTTTTATTTTACCATATAAAAATGAACTTTTGACATCCATTTGAAAAACTTTAAAATTATGAAAAGCAGCATAAGCTAAGAACAATCTAATTGCCTCCAGTCTGGCTATAGGGGCAAAGGTTTCATCATAATCAATACCTTCTCCTTGTGCAAACCCCTGTACAACCAGTCTGGCCTTGTTCTTAACAATTTGGCCCTTTTCATCTGTTTTATTCCTAAACACCCATTTAGTGCCTATTGCACACTTACCTTGGGGTAAAGGAACAAGCTCCCACACTTGTTGCTTTTTGAACTGTAGAAGCTCAAGCTGCATTGCTTCAACCCATCCATTGTCTCTTAATGCAACATGATAGTTCTTTGGCTCTTGCTGACTGATGAAGAGAGCATAGAAGCAGAAATTGGACAATTGACTTCTGGTTGACACTCCAGCATTGATATCACCAATGATTTGAGACATTGGGTGATCCTTCAGCTCTTGATAAACAATGAGGTCTGTGCAAGTGTTAGTAGGACCTTCAGCAGCAACAGATGTTGATGAAGATTCTTGAAACCATATTGGTGATGGCAACTCAAATGAAGTAGAGGATTCAGAAATCTCATCAACATTTGTTGTGGATGGAGCTGCTGAAGCTAAGGAGCATCAGGTTTAGATGACTCAGGCAGTTGGTCACTAAACCTGAAAAGGTGAGTACTGTCAGCATCATCATCAGTACCAACAGGTGGGGAACTATTGACAGGAACAACAGGTGGAGACTGATAAGGAACATATTGCAGTATGTCCAAATCAAATAACTCCATAGGGTTTTGTGGAATCTTGTCTTTGGAGATTATTGAACTTCACATGCAAAGTCTCTTCAACCATCTTTGTGTTGCAGTTGAAAACTCTGTATGCCTTGCAAGTAGATGAATAACCAACAAAATACCCTGCATCCATTTGATTCAAACTTCTGGAGTGGATTCTTTGTGTTGAGAATGTAACAGGGACACACAAATGCTCTAAAGAAGGAAATCAAACCTCTGATTTACTAATACTCTATTTTGCACATAGCAAGCTGTGTTGATAGCTTCAGCCCAAAATGTCAATGGCAAGCCTGAATCAGCCAACATTGACCTGGGAGCTTCAACCAGTTCCTTTTCTTTCTCTCCACTACTCTTTTGCTCAGGATTCTTGGAATGCTAAACTGCCTCTTGATTCCCTTTGACAAGTAGAAATCATCAAGTGTGTGATTTCCAAATTCTGTGCCATTGTCACTCCTCACACACTTGACTGGAAGGGAATATTGTTTCTCAACATACAACACAAAGTTTATAATAGCTTGTGCAGCTTCATTTTTGGAGTGCAAGAAGAAAGTCCATACAAATCTGGAGTAATCATCCACAATTACTAGACAGTATTTCTTCTTTGCCATGCTCATCACTCTAACAGGACCAAAAAGATCCATATGCAATAACTGCAAGCAGGCAGTGGACTTTGGCTCTTCTATTGGAGGGAATGATACTTTGTGTTGCTTCCCTTTTAAGCAGGCAGTGCAGTTGTCATCACATTTGAACTCCTTCATAGGCTACCTCTTACTAAACCATGATGAATCACTGGTTCATGTTTTTGAGATTCACATGACCAAGCCTTCTATGACATAGTTCAGATTCCTAGGAGAAGCCTTGGAGAATAGGCAAGGATGGCCTTTCAGATCAATTTTCTTGGAAGATCTAAGGCATATACTCTTCCGGTCCTGTTGGCCTTCAGGAGAGTATGTTCATCCAACACCTTGCCAATCAAACTCAGAACTTTGGATGACAGAATCCTGCAGTTCTAGCTGGTGAAAAGTGCAATATGGCCTTTATCACACATTTAACTGACACTCAAGAGGTTGTACTTGAGATTCTCCACATGGTTAACATTATCAAACCTTATTCACCATTGGAAACAAAGCCTTTTCCGATGATGTAACCTTTTGCATCATTGCCAAAAGAGACAAACCCTTCTTTCCTTGAGATTAAGCATTAAGAAGAGAGCTGCTCCCTGTCATATCATGGATCCTCCATTGTCTACATATCAGATGCTTTTTTGGCATGCTGAAGAACCCTGTACACAGCACAACAAATCGTTAGTTTTTGAGACCCAAACCTTTTTGGTTTTGGGTCTGTTCTCATCAACATATTTAGTACTAACTGGGTTGTTATGATTGATAGTCTGAGGTGGTGGAGATGGTGAGAAAAGGATTCCTTTGGCTTGGGTTTCCTTTTCTGTGGTTTTAGCACAGGAGCATCTAATTGGTTGACTCTCCCCAATAGATGTTGAACCATCATGACAAGTTGTGTCTGATTGTTTGCTAAAGCTTTCAGCTCATCAAACACATCAGCTTTTTGGCTGTGATGGGTTCCTGTGTTGCACCATCTTCTTTTGAGCACTCAGCTGTTGCTTGATGAACCCCTTTTTCTTTTTGGATTTCTTTAAGGACTGTGGGGTTTCAAGATGAGATGTTGCTGGTACAAACTTGGTTTCAAACTCTTCTTTTATTTTATTAATCTTCTTTTTAATGTTCTTATTTTGATTGAGTTTGAAACCCTTTCTATACCAGAATCATCAGTAAGATGATTAACTAAGCCACATATTTCACATGGCTTCTTCTTCATCTTTAGTTGATCATCTACTGAAGAAGATGAAACTACTGAAGATTTGTTCTTCAGCCGTTTTATATCAGTACTTGCAGTTTTCTTCCTTTCAGTACTTGCTTTCCTGATATCTTCTTTAGTGGTTTTCAAACCCTTTCTACTTGAGTTTTCTTCCTTTTAGTACTTGCAGTAGTTTGGGTTTGTTCTTCAGGTTGTCTTACTTGTGCTTCAGTACTTTCAGTACTTTTGGACAACACCTGAAGTGATCAACTCTTTGATCATGTGACTGTCAGCATTTGAACCATCAGCTGTTTCAGCATTAGCTGATTGTTTGTGAGAATAATGTTGACTTCATCCTCTGACTTTGGTGCTTTATCAGAAGATGAATCACATGATGAGGTGGATTGGTTATTGCTTTCTCCTTAGATTCTACTTCTAGCCTGAGAGTAAAATCTGTAGGAGGAGCAGTGTGATTATAACCAATTCCACACTTCACATTTGAAGCTGATTGCTTGCTGAGAAGTATTTCAAAACCCTTGCAAGAGGTTACCCAGCGTTCACACTCTACTTGGGTAGTTGAAAGTGTTTCTTTGAGGTCCTTATACTTCTCTAGAAGTACCTCTTCCCTAGCCTTATCATCTGTGATTTGGCATTTTAGTTTATAAATCTCATCATTTTTATCATGCAAAACAGACTCAAACTCAGCTTTTGTTTTGGAAAGTGCTTGCTCTAGCTCAAGATTTTTATTAATTAAACCTACATTTGCTTCTCTAATAGATGCAAATGTGGCTATGCATGAATCAGAACACAACTTGGCTTTGGCCTCTGAAGATACCTGTGATACTTGTGATGAAACATTTGAAGATGAACCATCACAGACTCCAGGGCCATGAGAGCAAGGTTTCCAAAGGGATTGTCACCACCATGTTGACCAGCACCAGGAAACAGTTGTTCATGACCAGACATATCATCTGGTAAACTGCTCCAGTCAACAACTCCTAGGGTGAAAAAGCTGTGTTGTTGAGGTTGAGATTGTTGATGAGATTGTGATGGTTGAGGCTCAGGAAGGGCATGTGGTTGTTGAGCAATGGGTGCTTGAACTTGGTTTGGCTGAGGCATGTAATAGCAGGGGTAAGGATATGGCATATGACGTTGAGGGACAAATATGCAGGTGATGATTGAGCTTGTGATGGATGACCAGAACTGGTGGAATGTTTCCCTTTGTTTTGTGAGCTATTGCTTGGAAAGGTCACAAAGGGTGCAGATGAGTTAGATCCAGATGATCTACACTCTCTAGCAAAGTGTCCAAGCCTATGGCACTTGTGACACCTCAACTTGCTCTTGTCAAAACCAACTTTTGTTTTGCCAGAGAGACCAGGGAATTTCCTACCAGTTCTTTTGTAGAACTTTTGAGATCTGATATTGATCATTGCCATTTGGCTCAAAATATCCATCTCTTACAGATCATCATCTGGAATGCCCTTCAAATCTTCCATCAAAAAGCACCAATTATCACTGCTACCACCTGAACTACCATCCATGCCAACAAAAGCATGTTCTGCATTGGTAGAGAAATCAATATGCTCATCATAGGCACTTTCTGATGCAGCATATTCTGACTCTTGACCTATCAGTGCAGTATTGCCTGATATAAAGTCATCAGTGAGCTTTCCAGATGAGGACAACTTCCTTTTCTGTTCTATCTCTCTTTCAAATGTAAGCAGCTTCCCATGAAGTTGGGTGAGAGATAGAGTGCTCAGATTTGCAGTAGAGCGTAGGACAATAGTGTATGTGTCCCATCTCTCAGGCAGGGATCTGAGGAATCAGTTGTTCATCTGGCTGTTTGAATACTCTTGTTTAACCATTTTCAGCTCAGAAATCAAACATGAGAATCGCTCAAACTGTTGAGTCAGAGTCTCACCCTTCCTATGAGAGAATGTCTCATATTGTTGGGCGAGGATTTCCCTAGTGTTTGCTAAGACCTCATCAGTTCCTCTAAATTGTTCCTTCAGAGCAACCCAGAGGTCATGAGCAGTTTCATGATGCATAAGCCCTGAATAGATTTCATTAGGCAGTGCCATGGCCAGAATTCCATGGGCTTTAGCATCAATTTCGAACATCTTCAGATCTTCATCCGAATACTGATCAGGTTTCTTCGGAACCCTCTCATTTGTTTCCGGAGTACTCACCATAGGCTTGTATGGTCCATGCACCACAGATTTCCAACAACCAGCGTTGTTGATGGACAGGTGATGGAGCATACGTCGTTGCCATATGTTATACTCACTCCTAACAAGCATCGGAGGCTTTGTTGAGGAGCCATATTGTGAGGATCATTTGTTGGTGTCGCCATTGAACAAATTCAAGCAAATTCAAAGTAATTTCAGTAAATCTAGCTCAAAACCACTTAGAATCTCAAACTGAATGACCAGAAGCAACAGAAACTCAATCTCTACAACCGATTCTTGCAAATTTGCTAATTCGATCAAACGTAGATGTCTAAAGAGCAGTTTCAATGATCAATTGTTAAATTGATCAATGATTAACCAGCTCTGATACCATTTGAAAGGATCTAAGCATCTAGTTTGATCAATTAGATTGGATTTGCAGCGGAATAGTGTACGAATTAGAACAAACTATAGCAAGAACACACACACGATATATCAATGAAACAGTATGGTTATAGAGAGAGAGAATTTCTGCCAAAGGTATATATTCATTCAACACACGCTTCGGCAAGGTTACAATTAGGTCATCTTTCTTTTTATAGGAAAGATGACGTCAGCTGATGTCACTTGACAGTGACATCTAACCGTTATACAACAAACTACTAAAGAAACTACTGAAAGAAACTAAACTACTGAAGATGTCTAACAGCTGACATCTTCTTACAAAAGACAAGTGTAAACTTATTACAACTACTAAAAAAAACTACTGAAACTACAATGTCTGAAGAACATGCTCTTCAGACGTTTTACAAAGTACTGAAACATAAAAGAAAACTACTGAAAGGAAAACCTCACAACAACTGAAGAATACTTCTTCAGCTGTTGTGACAACCTCTGAAGTCTTAGTACTTAAACTTCAAACTTGAACTTTGAACTTCAGCTGTTGTCATCAGCTGATGTCTTCAGTGATGTCTTCAGTTGTTGTCTTCAGTCTTTGTACTTCAGCTGATGCCTTAAGACTTTGTACATCAGCTGATATCTTCAGTCTTTGACTTCAGCTGATGAAGTCTTCAGTTGTTGTCATCATCAGTTGATAAAGTCTTCAGAAGTTGTTGTGATGTCTGTGGACTTAAAGGTTTTTTTGATCTGGCTCATTGGTTCTTTTGGTCCAACACTCGCTTTCTGCCCTTCGGTCTCGGTCGTCTTCTTCGCTCTGGAACTCTCAGCCCTAGGCTTCTTGCACTCCCTGCTCTTGTGACCCTTCTCCCGCTAGTTAAAACATCGGCCCCATGACTATTCTTTGCTATATGCCCCGTCCTCCCACACTTGAAGCATACATTCGACCCCCACCACATTCTTCGGCATGCTCCTTCCCATACTTTCCACACTTCTTCGACCTCGCACCGAATGTGACCAAACTCGGTCTCCTCCCGTGCACCCTTGTTGTTTGCCGAAGCACCACCCTACCAAACAGCTTCCCATTCCAGTTTTGGTCACCACCACCTTTCTTTGCTCACCTCAACCACCACCACCTCCCTTTCATCATATAGTCTCCCCGCCAAATGAACTACCGACTGAATGTGACTCGGTCAGGCAGCGATCATATGCCTTAGGATGTCCGTCGGAAAGCCTTGGATGTATCTCTTGATCTTTCGTGACAAGGGTGTCACCTGATCTGGCACCAGCCGTGCCATCTCGTTAAACTTGGTGGTATACTTTTGGTGGGTCATGGTTCCTCGCCTCCGGCTGCAGGAACTCTCTATCCACCTTGTCCAACTCTCGATGAGGACATAACTTCTCAATCACCAACTTCTTCAGCTCACTCCACCTCATCTGCCAATCGCTCTACTACCCTCGGCTTGGACAATATTGTCCCACCAGCACAAAGCCGAGTCCACAAACGAATGAGTGGCAAACTTTACCTTCTTTTCCGCTCTACCCTCACTGATGTCGAGCACAGCTTCCATCTCTCTCACCCATCGATGAGCAGCAGCATCAGTGCTGTTGCCTCAATAGTTGGGGCTTCACCTTTGAAATGTCCCATAGTTACAGCCTTGAGCTGTTTGTGTACCACCCTCCTCTTCCTCCTCATCTTCGGAGGCAACCATCTCAGTCTCGGGCTGTTCCCTTCCCCTGTGATGAAAATACACTCACTTGAACTTTCAGTCAAGCATATTTGAATACAAAATTTACAAAGAAAGATATTCAATATGAACAAATAATGTTTCTCCAAGGATCTTTTCTAATCTCTCACAAATTCAACAAACATCAAACATGGTGCGGAAAACCCATGGTTAATATGTATGATTTCTAGTGTATGAGTGTGTGTTTGTGGTGTTTGTTTGTGTGCGTTTATTTGTGTGTTTTGAATGAACAAAAACTGAAAATGTTTGTTTGATTGACAATCATTCAAAAGCTTATAAAGGATTAGGTAGAGTGCTATTTATAGCCTATAAACAAAAGCTATGTACAATTACTAATCTACCCTTATGTAAATGAAAATTACATAAACATAATCCTAAGTGTCTAAGTCATCCGCTGTGGGAATAAGTCATCCGCTATCGAGAAGTTTCTTCATCCGCTGTGAGAACAGTCTTCATCCGCTGTGAAATTAGTCATCCGCTGTGAACACTTTGTTCATCCGCTGTGGTGACTTTGTTCATCCACAGTGGATGTTGTTCATTCGCTATGGAGACTTTGTTCATGTGCTGTAAAGTTGTTCATCAGCTGTGATGGAACACTTCATCCGCTGTGGAGATTACTCATCCGCTGTGAATGACTTGGCATTTATCTACAATCTAAAAAAGAAAATTTTCATAGTTGTTAGTGATTATTATGAATGTTAATGATGTTAATGTGTTTCTAATGTATGAATTGTATGATGAAACAAATTTGGTTGATTGTTTTGATAATGATAAGTATCATACTTTCTTGCATTAATTCTTAATGCTCTTTGTTAAGTCCAACAGTATTTCCCCTAATTATGATGTTGTCATTGATTGAGTGCTTGTTTTGTTTGTTAATTCTACGTGTGTGTTGATTTTGTTTTGCTTGATATAAGGAGTCCAACTGTACTCCCCTAAACATTATGTACATTTTGTCCTCTGTTTGATGTTTATGATGTTGATGTGTGTGGTACTTTTGGTTATTATGCATGATTGATTGTTTGTTGTGAATGATTGACTATTCTTATGTATATTGATTGATTATAAGTGTATCACTTGTCTGTGTTGATTAATTGATTGTTTATAAGATTGCACAAGTGTAATCTTGCATGTATGATTGTTTGACTTGTTTGTTTACAATATATGATTGAGTGTTCGGTTGCTTGTCATTATAATTACATTTGAGTAATTAAAGTGATAAATTTTGGATGTTTGTTTGTGTATGATTGTAAGTGTTAAATATCATAAGTAATGTTAATGTTTATGTGTGATAATGTAGTATTGATGTATGAATGTATGTTTGCATCAATGTCATGTGTTTATATCAACAACACATGAATGTATGTTTGAATACATGTATATGTTATAAAACATATGTATGCTTGTTTTGTTTGTTGATTATGCATAACATCATGTCACATAATATTCATGATTGAATGATTAAGTAATAAACAAGAATTTTAAAGAAGGATATGTATTTTGGTTGTTTGTTCTGCCAGTGATCATAAGAAACCTCAGGAGTGAGATGGTCCGGCTTCTTATGTTTCCTTCTTAGCTTCTTCCATAGCCTTGAGAGTATCATCAATGTCTTTCTCTATGGCTTGGTCAGCTTCAGCTTCCTTAAGTTGTTTTTAAGGGTAGTCATCTTGTATGCATTTATGCAATTGAGTATTTGCTCTACAAAGTAGTCAACTGCACTCTTTTGGTCATCATACTTGAAGTTTATATTCAAATGCACCAACTGTTCAAGGGTTGACTGATCAAGGCTTTGTACATCAATATTGCTAACGAATGTGGTTACAACATGATTACCCTTCAAAATCTCCAAGTTGTTATTTTTAGATATTCTTATTCCTGTGATTCCCTCTATATGTGTGAGGGGTTGTTGATGTGTTTCCAATCTTTGTTTTAATGTGGCATTAACATACACAGTGCCTAAAATTCTTAGCATGTGAATGAAATAGTAGCAATCTA